>VDFB02154634.1:0-60319 GCA_007258455.2 Sequoia sempervirens | reverse complement strand
CCAATATTTGTAAAATCTTATTTATTTATTTGTTAATATATAAATTTCTCACTCATATTAAAGCCCATTTGAGATGCAATTGACCTTTAAACACACAAATACATCGTTAATGAGTATTTGTTAAGAAAAATAGAAAATTTAATTTCTCACAAAAAAATAGTTGAAAGGTTATGTCTAGATGTTCAAGGCCTATTGACAATGGAGATTAATCTCTATTATATTGTTTCAAAAGCAATAGTCTTGTACAAGTATTTACAAGTCAACAACTTACAATCAAACATTATAAATCTCCTTAATCACAAAAGAAAAAGAGGAACCTCTCCATACACATAGTGTATGTATGTAAAAAGTGTTGCATATGAGATTGAAGCTTAGACACTCGTGTATACATTTTTTTCTCTTTTAGAAAATTACTTATCCATACTCATAGAATAATACATGACAACAACTATATGTATTGAAATGTTATGCATCAAAGAGGATTCCAATTTATTTGATATCTGCATTCATGATAAAGAAATGTGAATTAAATTAGAGAATAAATTTGGAAGTAAAAAAATATGTTTAAATTTCACTTATGAAATTTCAATGCTATTTTAATAAAATGATACTAATAATAAAAATATAAACACCTAAAAATATTACTCTTTAATTTTTTATTAATGTCTAAATGATTATTAATCCACTTGTAAATCACTAAAAAATATTATATATACCTTTCAACCAAAAACGACAAATCACTCAATTAAAAACAAATAAATAATACAATACAATAAAATAAAAACTTAAAAAACACAAAAACTTTAAATTTTAAAAAATTAGATTTAAAAGTAAGACTACATATATTACTTATATCCCAAGTTATCCGGTTTAAAAGTAAGACTAAATATATTACTTTTGTCTACGATGATCAAAACATTCTTTATGATTTAATCTTTAATCATGGAATATACTTTCTGAAAAAAAAAAGCTTGGAGAACAAGTGAGGCTACAATAATGGCGGAAAGGAAAGTGCTGGCCTCAGCGCACTTTGTTCAGTGGCTATTCTCTCTCATCCCTAGATTTAAAATATATATATATAATTTCAGCATTAGACATACCTCACAGATTCCTAGTAAAATTAGGCAACCGATCAAACTGGAGCTCTTCCAACTCTTTTTCAAATTCAGAAGCTTCTGCGCCCTCATTGTCATCCAACCATTCTTCAGCACTATTCAGTGTCCATAGGACGCGTTCTGCAGCAGATGCCTTGATATTCTGTTTGGTCTTCGCCTCCGTTACCCTAGTTTTCATGTTGCAAATATAGCACTTCAGACTGCTTCTGGCCAGATTCTTCTTTTTAACTTTTTCGTCATCGTCTCGAAATTTCTCTGCATTAGCTATCATTTTATCTATCTCCTCTTTGCTCAGTCTTCCACAGGCGTTGGTTATTGTAATCTCTTTACTTGCTCCGCTACCCTCGTCCTCTGCAGAGGCTGCGAGAATGCCATCCTCGCTTATTTTGAAGCAAACCTTAACACTTGGCACCCTACATCTGGCCGGCGGAATTCCATGCAATACAAATTCACCCAACAAATTGTTTTCCGTGATCAATGGTCTCTCTCCTTCATAGACGCCAACAGGTATTGCAGTCTGGTTATCATACCCTGTAGTGAAAATTTTCTCCCTCTGAGTGGGAATTGGGGTATTCCGAGGAACAATTACTCTCATGACATCGCCTTTAGAATCAGTTCCAAGGCTAAAAGGTGTAACATCCGTGAGCGCTAGGGACACGTCTTCATTGTTCAATGCTGCCGCCTGCACAGCCGCACCATAAGCAACGGCCTCGTCGGGGTTTACTTTGTTGCATAGCTCTTCCTTCCCAAAATTTTGTGTGAGTAATTCCTGCAACTTTGTTATTCGCGACGAACCTCCCACTAATACAATGTCATCGATTTCGTCGCTGCTCAAGTGGGCATCCGCCAGGCATTCTCTCACTATTTCTATGCATTTCTCAAATAAGTCGGCGTTCAGCTCGTCGAACTTGGCTCTGCTAACCTCTAGAAAAAAGTCACGTCCCTCATAGAGACAGTCGATGTCGATGACAGTCTCTTCCTCTGAGGACAAACTCCTCTTTGCTCTTTCGCATTCTGAACGAAGCCTTCGAAGAGCTTTGGCATTCCTGCTCATATCCAACTTGTATTTTCTATTGAACTTTTGAAAACAGTAATTAAGCATTCTATTATCAAAATCCTGACCTCCCAAATGCATATCCCCTCTGACGGCCTTGACGGCAATCTTACCTTTTTGAACAGATAGAACCGACACATCGAGCGTACCTCCACCTAAGTCGAAGACAAGA
This sequence comes from Sequoia sempervirens, assembly GCA_007258455.2. NCBI lineage: Eukaryota > Viridiplantae > Streptophyta > Pinopsida > Cupressales > Cupressaceae > Sequoia > Sequoia sempervirens. The sequence continues at coordinate 57,978 of VDFB02154634.1, read as the reverse complement.
AGGCTTCTTTCTCCAGTGAATGCATCATGGAAGCCATAAGTTATAGCTGCAGCCGTTGGTTCGTTAATTATTCGCATGACATTGAGGCCTGCAATCTTACCAGCATCCTTTGTGGCCCTCTTCTGTGCATCATTAAAATAAGCAGGCACGGCAACAACCGCATTCTTCACATCGCACTTAAGATATTTTTCAGAAATAGTTTTCATTTTCATGAGCAGCATGGATGAGATCTCTTCAGGCGCAAATAACTTAGTTTCTCCTTTGTAGGTGACTTGGATGAGAGGATTATCATCCTTCCCTTGGGTGACAGTAAAAGGCCAGAATTTCATGTCGTTCTGCACACAAGAATCAGAGAATCGCCTTCCAATGAGTCGCTTGGCATCGAAGACAGTGTTAACAGGATTGTTTGAGATCTGGAACTTGGCAGCATCGCCAATAAGTCTCTGGGAGGAAGTAAAAGCAACCACAGAAGGAGTTGTTCTGTTTCCTTGATCATTAGCAATAATCTCAGCCATGTTATGCTGCGACTGCCATACCGCAACGCAACAGTAGCTTGTTCCCAGATCTATGCCAATGGCCTTGTCTTCCTCCTTCCCCTTTCCCCGCTCCTTTCCCTCCATGCTCTATGAGCTGCCTTCTTGGTCTCTGGTTTGAATCTAGAGAAAAAGAAAACGCAGAAAGCTAAGAGGTAGAGTGTATTTAGAATGCAGTGCTCATTCTTGTAATAGATCTTGTGTTTGTAGGGAAATAAACGTACCTACACTGTCGATTTTTACTTTGTATGTCTTTATTTATTCCCTGTAGGTTAAAGTCTATATTCTGACTTGACCGAAGTAAATAGGTATAAATTTGATCTTTCTTTTTAATGTACATGTTCTACAGTTTGTTTCTAGTTAAATAGTATTATATTATTTTCTAGTTGTTTTTTTTTATGTTTATTTTGTCTTTTATTTAAAGTTTATATTCTGATTTGACGGCACATGAATAAATAATGTGAAAGTACACAGCTGAAAATTTGGTGGGATCCCTTTATATATACTTTACAGTTCACTCTTAGTTAAATAATATTATATATTACTTTTTATTTTTTTTATGTCTATTTTATCTTTTATTTAAAGTTCATATTTTGATTTTTTTTTTTTTTTAATTGAAAGAAGAAAAAAATTACAAATTAAGACTTACAGAAGTAGGAATAACAGCTGTACACAACGCTACGGCATGAATAAATCATGTGAAAGCAAATAGCTATAGATTTGATGGGATCTCTTTAATAGATGCTTTACTTCGCTCCTAGTTAAGTAACATTATATATTATTTTCTAATTTTTTATGTTTATTTTGTCTTTTATTTTAATTATATTATAAGTGTAAAATTTTATTAGATTAAGGGTCAATTCAGAATATAGATATTAAATAAAGAATCCCATAGACTCTCAATCTAGATGACAAAGCAAAAGACGAGCATAAATTTTATGAATAATTATTTTGGTAAAATGTGCATTGAACATGCTAAATAAACATAGGTTAAGGTTTTTACATGGGATGTATGCATGAAAAATATGAGAATTCAAAAATATTTTATTGGCTGCATGAAAATATATATTTTTTTAAAACTGTCAAATTTATATAATTGTGATAATTTTTTCAATCTATTTACTAGGCTAAGGTCAATTTAGAATATAAAATTTAATTAAAGAAGTTCACACTCTCAATTTCTAAAAATTATTGACATACAAAAAATATTCTCAATCAAGATAGCAAAACAAAATACAAATATAAATTTTATGAATAATTAACTTGATAAAAGATGCATTGAGCATGCTAAATAAACACGAGTTCAAGGCTCAATTGATTGATGCTTTTACATGGGTGGATGCATGAAAATATAGAAATTTAAAAATACTTTGGTGGTTGCTTTCTAATATTCTATCTAATAATTTACCATAAGTACCTTAAATCCATCTTCCAATCTATCGATTGCATGTGGTTTGCCATACACACTCCAAGTGTTGACTTGGCAGTGTGGGGCCCGTAATACTTTTCATGACTCGACAGTGAGAATCTCATGAAAAATGTGTGCATTTGCATATTAGGGGAGATGATCCAATAGTTGAGGACCCTAACTTCACCCTTCTCAAAATATTATGCGGAAATTTCAAATCACTCCCAATTTTTTAAAGCAACTTACTTGACATGTCCCTTGCTTATAACTTTCGTTTTAGGGCCACATCATCAAATATGATGCCACATCAGCTCATGCTTTTTGTCAAGGTGTCCAAAAAGCCCCCCCAAAAAGTGAGACCAATACTTGTGCATTCACATCATGGGTAGTTGAGCGCTAATGTGGCATCACATGATTGGTTGCTTTTTAGATCAAAGGAATACATTTTATTTAATTATGGATAGTCAAGTCACAACTATTGGGCATTATATAAACAACTACTATCAAAACTATTGAAACACACTCAACTACTGGGTCCTCTCCCCTAAATGAGAGGAAGTTAACTTGGATATAATGTTGGGGAATGATGTTTTTAGTCTAGCTATCAAATAGAGAATTATGTGTCTATATATGGTGTACTAGATAAAATAGTTGTAAAGTATATTAAAAAATGTCTTTTTATTTATTTATTTGTCTATATATATTTAATATAGACACATAAAAATTGATATCTCTAAAATTATTTTTGTAGATTCATTCAAGATATCTATATTAGTGCAACAAATAGTTTTATCAACAATACTTTTCACAAATTTCTCTCTTTTTCTTAATGTTGAGTTATTACAAAAAAAAAGAGTAATGTGGTACTTTTTGAAAGGGCCCCAACTTGATTTTTACACACAAAATAAAAATCTTCACAAAGATCAACTAGAGCTACCAAACTAGGACAAGAGACAAATATCAACAAGGTTACACTACAATAGAAAACTAGCAACACCACACTTAAGGGAGAAAAACAAACAAGGTAGCCACTTGAAAACAAGAAACTTTAACTCAAGGCAATGTGAAGCCAACATGCTCCAAGGAGTTCAAGACCCAAGCACCTTAATCTTATAGTGTACATAGGGATATTAGTTAGCTTGTTGCTAGTATAATGCTTACTTAAATTATATAATCATTAATTTAGTCTTATATAAGTAGTTAAGTTAGTCTAGGTGGCATCTATAGCATAATTATGGAATATATAGGAGGTAGTAATTACTCTATTATCATCATTGTGTATTATTATTATTTTATCAAATATTATTGGAGGTAGCCCTCTCGAAATAGCTTAGGAGGTTGAACCTTTGAAGTGGCTTATTATTATTAAGTATTTACAAAATACTTACTATTATATTCTTCTCTTGTGCAAGTTACCTCATTACAAGAGGTATCAAAGCATGATCTTGGCACTCAAAGGGAAAGAAAGAAGACATTATTTTTTTATGCAAAAGGTCAAATTGTGAAGTGCATATCTCTTTCAATTTGGTGATTTTTTTCTTAATTTTTAGAAAATTTTCAAGGTCAAATTGAAGCTTCTACAATCCACATTTGAAGGAGTTATTAAGAAGTTAGGGTTTGCACCAAATTCACTCCCAAGATAACATAACAATGATTTTTTTTTTAAAAATCTAGAGGGTTTATTAAAGACATATTGAAACTAATACAATCTATGTTTGCGGTTATTTGAATTATATTTAAGGAGATTATTGTGAAACTATGGTTTCATCCAAATTTATTCTCAATGTTACAAATAAAAAAAAATATGGGGTATTTTTTTGAAAGGTGATATCTAGGGTTGAGTAAGTTATTGTAAATTTTTTAAATTGTTTTGAGAATTCTATTGTGAAAAATATTTTTTTGGAATAATGGTAGGGGCTTCAACAAGAGGCAAGGGAAGGATTTATGTCACCCTAGGGACATAGCCTAGGAAGGTCAATTGAATTGTAAAAGAGAAAAATACCTTGGATGTTCGATATTTTATAGATGTAGTAACTGTTGGTGATTTTCTAGTATACCTAAGGAATCTCTAAAGAGTAGCCAACTCCTATACTCAAGATCCTTACAATGAATGGCCAACTGACAAGATTCAGTCAAAGACTAAAATCTTCTACACTTTAGGCTCTATGGGGCCTAGGAGGGTGTTCCTAATAGCATTCCATTTGACTATATAAATAAATGACATGCCAAGTCACATATTGGTTCCTATAAGGGGTAAATAACATGATTCACTCAAAGGCTGGCTAATCTTTAAGCAAATAACTATTAATTCATCAGGAACAAGGAAATACCTCACGCACATGCCTCATGAAAAGTAAATTTTAAGAGATTTGTGCTCTAACCATGAATCCACGACTTGGTATGCTATTACCATCCTTCAAATGAAAAATACCATGATAAATAGACTAGTGTCTTCATCAATTGGGCAATGGAGTCGTGCATCTTACAATTGGTTATATAGAAATTCTTTAACTCTGATAATTCTAGACTATTTTTAATAAGGCTTTGCATTATGAAAACTCACTATACTTAAAGCATCACTTCTTACCAAATCTTGTATAAATCCTCACAAATTCATGGCCTCACTTAAGCATCTAATTGATTCTTTGAATCAAAGAAAAAATAAGAGCATGCATTCAAACAAAACATTTGAAGATGAACATAATATGCTTGATATTTCATTCAAAATTTGAAAGGTGATTTACAAAGGAGAGTATATATGCCTTATGCATATAATTTTTTTTGATATTAGTAATTTCTATAAAACCATTTAATATTTACATATGCATATCTCGAGAGCCAAGACAATTCAACTATTCTATTGACTGGTATTCCCTCTAAGTTCTACCCTTGTGCATATTAGACCTAAATATTCCAAAGACTAAAACCCCTGCAAATGAGCCTTGAATTCCCTTTTATAACACAAGGGAGTAGAAAAGCTTCCAGATTGAAATGCAATAAAAACACAGATACATCATTTCAATATAATTTGTACTTCATTTGAAAATTCCCTATAACAAAATCTATAAGCATTTGTCGAAAAGGGGAGGCAAAATGTGTAACCATCAAAATGTACTAATACCACCAAAATTATCCTTTAACCATTGGCATAATCCATCAAACCACATCCACGATTAGCACAAACATCATAAAAAACAACCTCAGTTGTCCACGTTCAGTGAAAGACTTTCCAACACCAAAAAATGAGAACAACCCATATGTAATTTCATCTTTGTGACAAAATTTCACAACTTTGGAAATAAACTCATTATATAGAACCAACATTGGAGCCATGATACACATGCTCCCTCCATGTTCTTACAACCAGTGGAGGAGAAACCACAACTCCTTCAAATTTTCTTATCCTTTCCAACCATTGAGTACTCATGTCCACTTGGAGTCTTCATAGCAATGAGAGGAACTACGAGCACCTCTTCCTCTAATGGAGCCAATTGGTTTAGTATTGTGAGATATTATTGATATCCCGAGTCTGTTTCGGTCTCACTATCAACTGAACTATCAGAGATAACAATGGGAGAGTTCTGACTTCCATAGGAACCCCAACCATATCAAAATTTCCTTTGAATTCTGATTGAAGGCCCAAAAAATTCTTTTCCTTTTGCTCCAATCACCTCTGAACTTGTAGCTTGGCCCTTCAATCGGTGACTACACCTAGTAACAACAGGTACAAAATCCTCGCCATGAATATTCTTATGAGTGCCATGTGTATGCTCTAGGTCCTCGCCATAAGACTTCTACAAATTGAGTTGAGGGGACCTCCACATTGGAATGAATGGAATGCTAGTCTTACTCATCCTGCAACTTGGAGAATTTGCACTTATAACCTTGGCTTCCTACACAAACTCACAAGACTTGACAACTAGTTGCAATGGAAAAAACAACAACTCTCAACCCATATTTATTGAACAATGTGATGATAACAATCATCAATGCTCAATGAAAACACACGTGCAAGCTAGGAAATTCATTGGTATGCACATTGTCACCATTTAATTCCCAAGTGCATGGAAATTTGCATATCATATTTAATGATTACCAACAATTAAGTCTCCACACACATGAAGATCAATTCAATCCCTCTTGCAAAGAGCCTAACATTAATGTTCACTGGTTGCAAAACCAACCGACTATCACGTGGCTGTTTATCAAATTTGAATGTCAATCGTTGATCTTTTGATGAAATGTCAGATCAAACGGCTCATATTGGGTTGAATGGGTTTGAATTCCAATAGTGTTTTGTTCATTTATCCCTAACCAATAGCATTGGCCCAAATCGGATGACAACTCACCCATCAGCGGGTTTAACCCATCTCACAAATTGGTGGATTAATCCATGTGTTGGGATCTTGCTACCCTTGTAGCCTTTAACAAGTGTTCACCTTTTCCTTGCGATCTAGCAAGGAACAATAGAGATTGTTCCCTAGGCTTTAATCTTTGTCATCATCTTATAACCATGGGTGATGGGCCAAACAATGGAGACCAGGCCTCACGTCCGTATAAGGACATGTGTCTTGATCTCGCTATCCTCGCACTGCATAACTGACCAAAATTTTACATCTATGAGCTAGTGGGGTACAACCAGGATCCTTTCCCATGGTCTTGAATCTCTAAACCTCCACACATGATAGGGTTAGCATTAAATAAGGGGCCATTGTTAGTCCGATGATGATTTGACCCTCACGGATGAAAGACTTAAGCTTAAGTCATTTGGAGAAATATTAAAACCAAAATTTAGGAAAAAATAAAGTCAATGACCACTTGGATGACCGACACTCTCAACCAAAGGGGCTAGTGGCTGAATGGATATGATGGCTCAAGTGATGACTTAGAGAACTGGAAACCGACAGGGCACATCAACATCACATTAGAATAATAGAGTTTCTTCAAAGACAAAACCCTATCCAAACCATGGGGATAAGGGTTTAACGTGCAAACTAAATCCATGGGCTATTCAAGACTTGCAAATTTTTGGGAGCTCCATCAGTGGCTCATGTTTGGGGACGTATACCCCTAGTGGGTATAGTGAGAATCTTGATCTCGGGTTGAAGTAGACTAGGGTAGAAAACCAAATCCTAGGAGCTTTCCTAGACAAGGAAAGTAGACACAACATAAAGCAAACACACCAAACCAACCTATGTACAATATTTATAGAATATACAATGCAATTTGTTTCCCTGAGCCTACTTCTTCCCTTTGTCAAATAATTTGTCTTGCTTTACTATCACTGGATCTATTATGGCACCAAGTACCTCTGCATCATCAAATTCATTACAATCAGTATGATCCACCATTCTTTTGAAACAATTTGGCCCATTATACCATTTTGACATAATTTCCATTGATTGCATTGGAAAAATAAAATACCCATATTCAATTTCTTTATCCCTATCATGAATCTCTAGTCTTGATACCCCTCCTACATTTCTAGTTGTAAGTTGGTGTAGCCACTCTAATTCACATTATGTAGGCAGTCCTCAAATATATCAAAATAAGAAGACTCAAATTTAGACATTTGCATGAGTTGGTAATTAGGACCCAAGATTGAGTCTACACTTTCTTGCTCAAATGGATCAACATTCAATTTATCTTCAATGTTAGGATTATACCCATTTAATGGAAACATCTCCATGATCAAATCTAGAAGATATGGGGCATCAAAAAAATAACACTTGGGACCCCCCTCATAGTGATCACTAGCACATTCACTGCTATTTATATAATCTTACACCTCTTCATAACAATCAAAAGATTTCACACCACCCATATGATATGTGCCTTCTCCAAATTGTTTCTCCTTATGATCAAGAAACAAACCTTCCCCCTCACCAATATATGTGCTTCATTTCCTTGTTTAACAACATTTTTACCAGTATATTCTCTATGTACATGGCATATCAATGCTTCAACATTACCATATCCAAAGAGAAAACCATAAAACTCAATGCCATCCAAGCATTCACCCTTTCCTATCTAACTTGCATCAATTCTAGACTGTCCACAAATAGTGTCTGCCAGAGACTCATCAAGATTTTCCAAAAAAAGTGGATTGCTCCTGCACCGGTAAGGGTCACCATTGGTATCCTCACCCAACAACAAGGCTTCATCAAATAAGGGATTCTTCCACACCTTCATAATTGTCACATGTGCCCCTTCATATTCAATGTCAGGATCCCAATCTCTTTGATCATTAGTGCATTCAAAATCAACATAATCACTTAAGGAGCATAGAGAAACATTTTCAATATCCACTTCATGATTTGTATTCATGACAATTGATCCACATTCAGAAAATTCTTCACGTGAAGAGAATTACTCACTGCCTAAGAAATGCACCCCTTCAAGGCTATTAACATATCCTTTGCTTGAAGCAAAATATTCCACCTCCATTTCATAGGAAGAATCATATTCAAAAAAAGATTGACTAGGCTCAATCTCACCCCTTTGATTCCTTATTTGTGCCATACGACTGAGACCAGGTGTATCTCCATCACCGATTTGTGCATCATTATTCCTGATTAAATCATCATGTGAGGTTTCACCTTGAACCTCTTGTATTTTCTTACAGACTATGACATCCCAAAGAAGAAAATTAGGCACTATTTTATTATCCTCATATTCTGCCTCTTCATCTTCATCACTACTACCCGAGTCTACAACTTGATTACTTGTGAAATGACAACATTCATCAACTAACTGCCCATATTTTGATGCATCTTATTGATCTATCAACCTTAGCCTTTGATTCTCCTCACTATGGCAATTATTGCCCACATTTCGGGAAACATGTGGCATATAACTATGCTCGATGTCTTCCACAATGCTTATCCAATTCACTACCTGATCCAGACCATGGGGCTTCAAATTCTCAAGAAATTTTCTTAATCCTGATTTGCAGACTTCACAAACCAAATCAATGCACATTAAGTCACTTGGTCTGACACTCTTGGGTATCTTCATTAGAACATCTAGAAATATGCAAAACAAGTCATATGGTGATTCATTTACATGTCTTTTCATTTCATACAAATTTTTGACAGAGAATTCTAAGTCATCTCTTCCCAATCCTAGTTGATATGAGGTTGATGCTTGTCCCTATTCTGCATCTCGTAGAAGTACTATATATATCACATCTAATGGATCCGTTTCGTGACAAACACTTTTACCTCCTAATTGGTTTAGTTCAATAGCTTGAATTCTGTTAGATCCATTCATATTAGCAGTCATATGTCCTTTCATGATTGAGTATTTCAAATTGTTCTCAATATCCATGGCATTTTGGTAAGCTTGATGTAAGGTAGTAGGATCTTTATCTCTCAATAAGAAGCCCATCTTACTATCAAATGCTTCTAAATATACAACCAAAGATTCTGCATCATTTGGCCTTATGTGTTCAAGGATATCTCTTATGAATTTTGAAAATCTAAGGTTAAAGGCAGGGATCAACTCTTCCTTGTCCCTAGAGATCTCCATGAAATTCTTCCTTGCGATACTTGGATTTATCCTTTCACCAAACTGTCCCATGAAAAATGCCTTACGTTCACTCCAACAATGTACAAAAGACATTGGTAAGAAAGAGAACCAGTCTCTTGTGTCTCGTTTTAGGGATTGAACAAATAATTTCATAACCACATCTTCAAAACCTATTTCATAATCACCCATCACATCAACAAATTCTTGCACATGTTTGCTTGATGATTCTGACTTCTCACCATTGACTTTTGGTATTTTGTCCCTAATCTTGGGTGGTACAATATTTGGATAACCACAAATATTTTTCAAAGTTGAGGGCCCAATACCTTTCAGTACTAAAGTTGTCTTGGTGAGACAAGGACCATTTACCTTGCATGCTTTTATTACTATTTATACCAGATGGTGCAAATTGACAACTCATCTTTAATTCTTGAAAAGGAATTTAAGATTTACTATGTAACTATACAATATCTCATCAATTCCTCTTGCAATTGTGTTCTTAAGCCTCTATCAAGTACATTTCCCACCAATGCTGCCTAAGATCGAACAATATAACATGCTCCTTTTGTCATAATGCACAAATTTTAGCTTATACACAAAGGCATTTTAAATTATCACTAATATTCCCTCACCTAGTGCTATTTTTCCTATTAGGAAATCAATTAAATCTTGAGCATGGGAAATTTATCTTGATTTACCCATAATATGCTCTAATTTCTTCAAATTCTATGAAATTACTTGGTAATTTGCAAAAGCTGACTATCCTTTGTCTTTAATACTACAGATCTAACCAATTGATGTATGCTTTATCAGGTTCTTTGAGTCAAAGTTACCACCTCATTCCAGAGGATTGAACTTCAAACAAGATGAAGTTTCTTCACAAAATTAAACATGTTCTAGGCTATCTCCATAGTAGAGTCACGTTTGGATCCTTCAATCTTCGTTGTGCTCAAATTCTCTACCAAGTTTGAGAATTTGTTAGTATCTAAATAAGACTTTCAAATTCACATCACCATTTGACTCTACATTTCACATATGTGTTTGGAGAATAAGGGTTTTCCCCAGTAGAGTCACCATTTTGTTGGTGATTTTCCAATACACCTAAGGAATCTCTAAAGAGTAGCCAACTCCTATACTCAATATCCTTACAATGAATGGCCAGCTGAAAAGATTCAGTCAAAGACTTAAATATTCTACACTTTAGGCTCTATGGGGCCTAGGAGGGTTTTCCTAATAGCATTCCATTTGACTATCTCAATTTAAATGCCATGCCAAATCACATATTGGTTCCTACAAGGGGTAAATAACATGATTCACTCAAAGGTTGGCTAATCTTTAAGCAAATAACTATTATTTCACCAAGAACAAGGAAATACCTCACGCACATGCCTCATGAAAAGTAAATTTTAAGAGATTTTTGCTCTAACCTTGAATCCACAATTTGGTATGCTATTACCATCCTTCAAATGACAAATACCATGATAAATAGACTAGCGTCTTCATCAATTGAGAAATGGAGTCACACATCTTTCAATTGGTTATATATAAATTCTTTAACTCTGATAATTCTAGACTATTTTCATAAGGCTTTGCATTATGAAAACTCATTGTACTTAAAGCATCACTTCTCGCTAAATCCTTTATAAATCCTCACAAATTCACGACCTCACTTAAGCATCTAATTGATTCTTTGAATCAAAGCAAAAATAAGAGCATGCATTCAAACAAAACATTTGAAGATGAACAAAATATGCTTGATATTTCATTCAAAATCTGCAAGGCGATTTACAAAGGAGAGTATATGCCTTATGCATAGAATTTTTTTTGATATCAGTAATTTCTTTAAAACCATTTAAGATTTACATATGCATATCTCAAGAGCCAAGACAATTCAACTATTCTATTGATTGGTATTCCTTTTAAGTTCTACCCTTGCGCATACTGGACCTAAATATTCCAAAGACTAGAACCCCTGCAAATGAGAAATTCCCTTTTATAACACAAGGGAGTAGACAGGCTTGTAGCTTGAAATGCAATTAAAACATAGATACACCATTTTAATATAATTTTCATTTCATTTCAAAATTCCCCATAATAGAATTTGCAATCATTTGTTAAAAAGGGGAGGAAAAATTTGTAACCATCAAAATGTGCTAATACTGCCAAGAGTAGCCTTTAACCATTGACATAATCCATCAACCCACGTCCACGGTTAGCACATACATCATAAAAATTGACCTCAGTTGTCCACATTCAATGAAATACTTTCTAACACCAAAAAACAAGAACAACCCACACATAATTTCATCTTCGTGAAAAAATTTAACAACCTTGGAAACAAACTCATTACAAAAAACCAACATTGGAGCCATGATACATACGCCCGCTTTTTGTTCTTGCAACTAGAGGAGGAGAAACCATAACTCCTTCTTCATTCAAGTATCCTTGCCAACCATTGAGTACTTGTGTCCACTTGGAGTCTTCACAACAATGGGAGGAACTGTGAACACCTCTTCCTCTGATGGAGCTAGTTGGTTTAGCATTGGGAGATATTGTTGATATCTCGAGTCCATTTCGATCTCATTATCAACTGAGCTATTAGAGATAGCAATGGGAGAGTTCTGCCTTCCATAGGAACCTCGACCATATCATATTTTCCTTTGAATTCTACTTGAAGGCCCAACAACTTCTTTTCCTTTTGCTCCAATCACCTCTGAACTCACAGCTTGGCCCTTTAATCGGTGACTACACTTGGTAACAACAGTTACAAAATCCTTGCCATGAATATTCTTATGAGTGTCATGTGTGTGCTCTAGATCCTCACCATGAGACTTCTACAAATTGAGTCGAGGGGACCTCCGCACTGGAATGAATGGAACACCAATCTTACTCATCCTACAACTTGGAGAATCTACACTTATAACCTCAGCTTCCTACACAAACTCACAAGAATCAACAACTAATTGCGATGGCAAAAATAACAACTCTCAACCTATATTTATTGAACAATGTGATGATAACAATCATCAATGCTCAATGAAAACACACACACAAGCTGGGCAATTCATTGACATGCACATTGTCACCATTTAATTCCCAAGTGCATGGAAATATGAATATCATACTTCATGATTACCAACAATTAAGTCTCCACATGCACAAAGATCAATTTGATCACTCTTGTAAAGAGCCTAACATTAATGCTCACTGGTTGCAAAACCAAATGGCTATCATGTGCCTGTTTATCAATTTTGAATGTAAGCCATCGATCTTTTGATGAAATGACAGATCAAATGGCTCCTATCAGGCTATTTGGGTTTGAATTCCAATAGTGCTTTGTTCATTTATCCCCATCCAATAGCATTGGCCTAAATCGAATGAAAACTCACCCATTGGCAAGTTTAACCCATCTCACAAACTAGTGGATTAATCCATGTGTTGAGATCTTGCTACCCTCATAGCCTTTAACAAGCATTCACCTTTTTCTTGCGAGCTAGCAGGGAATGACAAAGATTGTTCCCTGTGCTTTAATCTTTTTCATCAGCTTATGACCATAGGAGATGGGCCAAACAATGGAGACTAGGCCCCATGTCTGTATAAGGACACACATCCTGATCTCACTATCCTCGCACTGCGTAACCAACCGACATTTAACATCTGTGAGCTGGCGGGGTACAACCAGGATCCTTTCCCATGGTCTCAAATTTGTAAACCTACACACACAGAAATGTTAGCTTTAAATAAGGGGCCATTGTTAGGCCGATGATGATTTGACCCTCACAGATGGAAGACTTAAGCTTAAGTCATTTGGGGAAATATTAAAACCTGAATTTAGGAAAAAAATAGTCGATGACCACTTGGATGACTAACACTCTCAACCAAAGGGGCCAGTGGCTAAACGAATATGATGGCTCAAGTGATGACTTAGAGAATTGGAAACCGACAGGGCAAGTCAACATGACATTAGAAGAATAGAGGGTCTTCAAAGACAAAACCCTATCCAAACCATGGGGATAGGGGTTTAATGTGCAGACTAAATCCATGGGCTATTTAGGACTTGCAAATTTTTGGGAGCTCCATCAGTAACCACCAAGGTTAAGCAAATATTGGAAATAGTAGCTAAAGAATAAGATATATCAATGAAATACACACACACTAATATCCTCTCATATTCTTTATAGATTCTTGAAAAATGGATTCACATAATACTTGTGAAGAAGATATATATTCTAAGGGGCATGATTCTTAAAGGTTGGATAAAATCAAAAGATATATTATCACCCAAATAATTATATATCTAGGAACTTCACACTAAAGATAGATATGTGAAATTTTGATGAAAAGGATTCAACAAATTGGCTTTGCCAAATGAAATTGTTCTTTGATATTCATCATGTTCTAAGACCGTAGAAGGTTGCAATGACATACTTAATTGGAACCAAACCAATTCACTTGGTATCATTGATTACATGAAGAGAATAAAAATAAGGGATGTGTTGTCACATGCTATGTTTTGCCAAAGGAACTAATGACACATTATGTCAATAGTCTTATGGATAAAAATTCCATATAGATCATTAGTAAAATAAAGCAATGTATATATAAACACTTCTTAAACTAATTTTAAAGGAGAGTATTGTGCATATTTTAGATCTTTACAATTAAAAATAGAAAAATATATATAAAACATTAAAAAATTATACCACAACAAATGTGTACAAGGGGAAATGTAATGCCGCACTTGAAGAACAAGGAAAAACTTGATTGAACATTTTTTTTTGAAACACAACCACCACAACACTGAAGATACAACATCAACATGTCACACTTGATCAACATCACACACACAAGTGTCATATGATACACATCGCTAGAACAACAACCACATGACCTCACCATTGCATAAGCAAGGTGACAACAATGGAAGAATAACCACCTATGGGTAAATCCACCATCAAAAACATACGAGAGAGAGAGAAAAATCTCCTACAAGATGATCAGTTACAACCCATGCTCACATTCTCTAGCAACACAATAACAAGGTAAGATGGGGGAATCATCAACCTCCAAATGATATCCTGACTCACTCTACAACTCTAAGAAATGGAAATCCTTCCATAGAGGATGACTAACCAAGAGGTACAAACTCTCCACTAATGAGAATGATGATGAGTCACGCCCAGACAACCACACACTTCCCAAGATGTCCCATTACAACATTACATCATACAAATGGAAGGATACTATGGAATATCATACCAATACTTATGAGGAATATTGAGAAAACTAAAAAGAATAACCATAAAGTTTTAAAAACTTCCCAAGAATTCACAAGACTAGGGGCACAACCTACCCAACCCTAGGTTTGACAACCAAGAAACTTTGTAAGAGTGCACACAAAATGATACATGAGAAACCATAAATCCTTAATAAAGAAACTTAAGGACAAGATAAAGATACCACTAGATCCTTGGGACCATGATGATTTTTTTTTGTTTACATGGTTTACCCATACAAGGTCTAGAAACCCAAAGGAACAAACAAGCCTTAAGAGATAGATAACTTGACTAGGTTTTAGAAGTTCTAGTTGATGAAAATGATCAAGGGAAATGTATAGGGAATAAGAATTATCCAATAGGGGATATAGGCTAGGAAAACCATTGGATAACCATAGTAGAGAGTGTTTACATTCTATTTTTTCTGTGGGGAATGAGGTTGTGCCAACACAAAACCAGATCAACCAACTAGAGATAAGTGATTTTGAGCTTGTCACCCACCAAAACTAGGTTGCCCCATTGTCAAACAAGCTGCCTCACTATTGAAAAACTACCAAAACACACTTAATTTTTTTTTATTGAGTTAGAAGACTCTTGAGTATATTAGGCCACCTAGATGCAACACCAGGCTGCCCAAACTTGTTGGAAGACACTACTAAATTCATTTTAAACACAAAATAAATGTCCCTACGTTGATTTTAACTTCCAAAAGAATAAATACAACATCATTCACTTGTGATAATTCCCAAAACCAACACTGAGACACGTAATCAAGGCTAAAACACTACCATTTACAATTGGTTATAATTCATCTCAAGGAGAAAGGTTCTCTTACAATTACATTACAATTATATAAGAAGAGGACTCAAATGTCCTTCTAACAAGGAGAGAAGAAGATTTTGATGTCGCCTTGATCCTCAATCCTCCAAACCCCAATGGTGGTTTCCACCCCACCCTACTGTGTGAAACCAAAGGGTCAACTTCAACCATGATAGGAAATTTCACACTTGGATCAAGCACACACACACACACAAACATGAGGAGAAGGGTATACACTCATGAAAATAACAAAGTAAACATTTATAATACACATCACACAAGTATCACTTCTACATTCACAAGATTTATATGAGATAACACAATGGCTTCAAGTACCAACCAAATTAATCCACCAATACCTCTCACGAGAGAGGAGGTATTCCATACACAAAAAAGACAAGATCACTCAATGAATACATAACAATAGAGATAGTAAAATTCTTAGGAGTAGTTCTAGGATGAGACCCAATTCATTAATCAACACAATTTCATCTAAAAAGGGATGAAAAACAATGCACAAACACAATTTCCTCATGAAACACACAACATGTTTTCAATAGAATTATTTTGAAAAGTCACAAACTATACCTTTATTCTCACATTGATAAGAATCATACCTCACACAATTCATTCAAATTTTCCAAAATATCAATTTATCAAAAACCAAGAGGTTTTCCAAATCACTATTAAAATAACTTGAAAATTAGAAAAATTTAAATTCTCAAAATTTGAATAATGAAAGATACCCTCTTGGTCTAAAAGTATCCAAAAATAAAAAAAAATTACAAAGAATAAAAAAACAAACTTCCTATAAACAAATAAAAGGATTGCTAAATTTATCGATTGAAAGGATTGCTTCGGGCTCATTCTTCCAGCCTCTTGTGACCACATTTATTTGTGATAATTAATGTGAAGGGGCACTTCACATGGCAACAATGTAACTCATTTTTTCTGAACTTCTTTGTATTTTCATCTTGGTCGACCTTCCTTGTATTTGTAATCATTATTTGTAATTATGTTTTCTTGTGGTGGTCGACCTAGATCTTGAAGAGGTGTGACCTCTCTATTGATATGTATTTATAGGAGGTCATTTCCACTCCATTTGACATCAATCAAGTTTGATTATTCCTTCTTCTCAAGTGTGAATTCTTCAAGATACATGTGAAAATTCTTCTAGGAGCAAATTGTGAATTCTCTAAGTGCAGATTGAAGATCAAGTAAGAGCAGATTACTTGTTTGTTATTACAACCATTGCTAGTGCTGAATATTGGCCTTGTGGTTGGCCAAATTGTAAAGAGTATTGTTTCCATTGCTTATATATATAAGAGAGATAATTGTTTCTGAGTTTTTCTCCCTCAAGTGGAGGGTTTTCCCAGGGTATATGTTGTGTCTTTGTGTCTGTTTTTTGAATTAAATTCTATGCTTTATATCTGATCATAAAATTAACAAGCAACTAATTAGCAATCATCGTGAAAAGCTTAGAAAAATTAAAAACAATGACATATATTAAAAAACAAACTTTAAACAACAAAAAAAACAAAAACTAGGCCTATTTTCTAATATTTTAAAAAATAAACTTCCTATAAATGAAAAAAGCAAAAACTAGCTAATATTAAAAAAAAAGCTCTAAGAAAACTAGAAAAAGCAAAAATTGGTTGTGTTAATGTTATTGTTACAAGGATTCATTCAAAGGTCATGTTGGAGGAAATTTTAATGGAAAAAGGGTGGTTTGGTCGAACCCCCCTTCGACCCTTTTCTCACCTTCCCCACCCCCATTTCAATATTTATACCTTTTTTTGACTTTAGAAGCCTGGGAAGGAGGTACACATGGATTCAATTTGATAAACCAAGTTGGAGGACTATAGTACTCTAAATTCTCTTTCCAACAACTATAAATTCAATATATTTTGTTTTTATTTTTGAATTTTTTATTTTTATTGAAGGAAGGTTTTTCATCGAATGTCAAGTTCGATGAAGAATCATTGTGGAAAAATAGTAAATTTGAGATTTTTTTGAAAAATATGTACGCACTAGGTATTTATGTCCTCATTCAAACAAAAGAAAATTGAATTTCAATACATACAAAAAAAGTTATGCGATTGAATGCGCCCCTATGCCTAAATTGTAACTTGACTTCAAAACTTAATTAGAAGAACAATATTCAACAAAACATTATAAAACAAAATGCAATCACTAGATATTGATGTTATAAACATAAATTCAAAAGAATCAAAATTTTATCCTTTGTAAAAAAAATTATGCAATTCAAAGTACATATCACTTTTTAAAATGTAGTTTATTATTAAAAACTAGTTATCAAAGGAGACACAAAAAAATTACAATTTAATTTCATTTTAAAAAAAATACATATAAAATCTGCAAACAAAATCTCACAAATGACCAGTTTGATTCATCTTCAAATTCCTAATAGTTTACTTACTATAGGTGCCGAAAAGTGAAGATTTTGCTTAAAATGTTGATTTCAATGTCAAGTTTGGCCAAAAAGTGTAACCCATTATTGTGGGATGACCCTTTTCTAAGTTTTTCACAATGCATGCTAATTAGTTGCTAAATTTAGGATTGAAACTATAGGATTTTTTTAGATCCTTTCAATTGATAAATTTAGTAATCCTTTCTTTTGTTTATAGGAAGCTTTTTTTAATATTTGTAATTTTTTTTAATTTTTCCAAGTTTTCACAATGCATGCTAATTAGTTGCTAATTTTAGGATTGAAACTATAGGAATTTTTTAGATCCTTTCAATTGATAAATTTAGCAATCCTTTTTTTGTGTAAATCATTATATAAGTAAGAAAAAATTAGAGGAATTATCAAGGATATTTTGGTTTTACAAGGCAAGCTTTGGGGGAGAAAACCAGAAGAATTGTGAAAGGTATTTTTGTTCTACAAGGAAAGCTTTGGAGGAGAAGATCAGAGGAATTGTTAAGTGATATTTTACAAAGAAGGAGATGGGAAATAGAAGAAAAAGACAAAGTAAGAGTGCACAAAATTATTAGCAAAATAAGAACATAGAATACATGAAAAAGCTTACAAAGTTATCATAGACACAAACAAGGTATGTCAAACTTGAGCCTCTCCCAATATTGTTCCTTTCATTTCCCTTTAACCTTCCATTTTTATTGATATTGAAGAATTACACATAATAGAGGATAAATTAAATTTACTATCAAGGTTCTCACCAAGTAAATTAGCATTTATATATCCTTTAAGTTTATAAAATAAAAGTTTATGTTTCATATTTATCCTAAGCAACCTAGTGTCATCCTTTTGTTGCAAGAATACTTGTATATAAACTACATCTTAATTTAAATTAGTCAAGATCCACCTAGTGATCCATTATAATCATCCATTGAGTTTCATATGTTAAAGTTATTTGATGTGTTTTTATGTAGGGGCTTAACATACAAAAATTGAAGTAGAAGTCGAGCCAAATTTAGATATTGGAGCAAATGAGGCCAAAGAACATGATTAAAATAAAGAAGTTGGGTCCATGAAGAGGAGAAGTTTTGGCCAAAAAAAGTCGCATGAAACACGTACACATTTTTTTAAAAATGGGTACCTATTTAGGAATGGGCACTCAAGCCTAAATTCAAACTGAAAGTGTAAAGATGAGGTAAACAATCTAAAATGCATCTACACTTCTAAATAAGACATTGTATCTAAGATTAAAGAAATTTAAGCTAATTTAAACTAAAAATCTTCATAAATCTGTCCTATTGCTCTCTAACTCTAAAGATTTCTTTAATCAACTTGCTCTCAAATTTTAGAAGCTAATTGATTGTTAAAATGACACTTAGAGAATGAGAATTAAACTATTATGATTCCTAAATGCAACTAAGATGATTCTACAGTAAAAATTCTGAGAAAGAAACTACTGTAAACAACCATAATTGATGAATTAAAATGCTTGATGAATGCTGGATGAATGCTTGAATGCTTCGAAAACCCGCAGAGTAAGATTGCACTAGTTAGGATCCTTTTCCTGTAGCCAGAAACCTATATTTATAGCTTTCACGACACTCATTTGTGAAGGGGCAACACAACAGAGGTTAAGATTCAATCTGGAGAATTGAATAGTATGAGATGAGAAGGTGGAGCTGATCATGAAGGATTGTTCCTCCCCATGAAAACACCAGGCAAGATGAGAGGAAAGAAGATTGAGAGGATTTCCTGTAGGTTTGTCCCCAAAGCTCTTCCCGTGAATGACAGTTGAATTAATTAGATTTGAAAAATCTAATTTTATTGGTGAGTGAATAGAGGTATATGATTTATGCATTTATTTAAATATTTTTGGTTTATCTAAATTCAGCAAAAGAGGAATAAATAATTTAATAAAACAAACTATAGAAGTTGTTTATTAAATTAAAATAAAAGGAATATGATAATTAAATTAAAGATTCTAGGATATCTTTATTTAATTAAGAAGAAATGTGATGAGGTAATTAAATAACACAAATTATTGAAGCTGTGTATTTAATTTAAGATAGAATTAATAGATAAAGTATAGAAGAAATATAATGATAATAATTAAATAAAACAAAGTATTTAATTTTGTTTATTTAATTAAGAGAGAAATAATATGATAAAATAGAAGAATTAATGAACTTAAATATAAATAAATATTTCTATTTATTTACTAAGTAGATGAATTTAAGATTAATTAATCAAATAAGTCGTATTTAATTAATTAGATTCTCCAGACCATTTGTAGGTGTCTACATTTTGCCCCTCTTTGAAGTGATGTGTTTACGTTGCTTCAAAGAATGATTTTTCCTCACCAGTATTGATGAAAAGTTTAAAATATGCCCCGATTTTCCCCAGATATTTGAATTTTGAAATGATGGCGATATATGCCCCTCAGAGATAAATTGATGAATTTTGAATTTTTTATGATTTTTCTAAATTTTTATGATGATTTGATGATTTGATAATGATTTGATGAAGAAACAATGATGAAACAATTTATCTCCTGATAAAGAAATACTGATTCCTCCAGTTGATTATGAAGATGATTGATAATCCTGATAGCTTAGAAGATTATTGATCTCATGATAGGTGAGATTCAATGATTGATTGATGATTGACCTCATGATAGGAGAGGATCAATGATTGATTGATAATTGACCTCATGATAGGTGAGGATCAATGATAGATTGATGATTGATTGACCTCATGATAGGAAAGGATCAATGATTGATTGATAATTAACCTCATGACAGGCGAGGATAATTGATAGATGCTCACAAGATTTGATCAAAGTCTCATCAGAGCTGATTCAGATTTGATTAGGCAATGTGGTTTGACTTCTTTGATTGATATGATATGCCCCAGTATAGGAGTGATTAATGTACTGAGACTTGATGATGCAAAATGATGAATAGGCTAGGAGATGGGATGAGGAAGAGATAATGGAAGGAGAAGATGAAAAGTAAGAACAAATGAATTCAAGGATAAACGTGATGTTTCCCGAGTAGTGTTGCAAGCCAAGATTGATTGATGATGATGATAAGAGTGTTGTTGATTGAGGGAAGGATACATCCCGAAACAACACAAAATGATAGGGAAGGATACATCCCGATGATGATGATTGGATAAAGGCTTGTAACAAGGTTGGGAACAAAACCACGGATGTGATTAAATGATTTGTGCTAGAATTAATAGATTAAGATAGGATGGAATTTGAGATGACTGAAATGAAAGAAAATGATTAAGAAAGAGATGATATCCTAAGAAATATTGAAGAGATGGTGATATGATGTAGAGAGGGAATATGTGTAGCTTTTGAGATTGAAATTTGGTAGCTTTTGAAACAATCTATAAATGCATATGCAAGACTAATATGGATGCAATCTATTTTAACCATGCAATTCTAAGTGTCATTTCAACAATCTTTTGATTTTGCTTTGTATCATCACTGAGCTTTTAAAAATGTTGAAAGAAAATACAAGCATCAATGATATGAGATAGACCAATGATGACCTGAGTACTTCTTTCATGATTTTTGATATTGCAAGTGAACACAAGCATCAAGGTATAATTAAACCGAGATGACCTGAGCATTTCTTGCTTAAATAGACAAGAATTAATCATTATCTTAAGTGAATCAGAATGTCATCCATGATACTTGGTAGAGCACTTCCCGCGACAATTCACAAAATAATAATGACTAACTCACAAACAACAAACAAATAAAAGTATCATTCTCCTTCCTTTCTTCTCTAGTTCAATACATCATCGAGTAGCTCCAAAGAAATGATGTTTGATAAATTTTTTGATGTTTTTGGTTGCTTTTCAAGTATCACCACTCAGTGTTGTCATGTTTGATTGTCTCCCTATTTAAGATGAAAGTCCATTGTACCAAATAACTCTAGGACATTGCCCCCAAGCTAGGATAGGACATGATATCCCTGCTATGATATGGATAGTGATAATAATTATCTCAAATGATAGATGGAAATGATATGAAAGGAAACAATCGTAACAAAACTATACCCAATAGATAGAAGAGCTGATGAAAATCACGAGTAGCGCCTGTTTTCTAGGTTTTCATCACTTGTTTTTATTGTGTCCTCCTTTTTGTGTATTTTTATTTTTATTTTGTTTTTTCCTTTTTCTGACATCATGACGCCTGTTTGCTAGGTTTTCATCAAGAACACTTTATCGACCATGCACTGGGTATCCTCAAGTATAGAATCACCTGAGATGGATGTTGTTCATGGGATCCTCCAACATATCTCCTTCTGGTGTAGACAGCCGGTATGCTCCTGATCCATAGACTGATATAATGACATAAGGCCCTATCCAGTTAGGTTCAAACTTTCCCTTCTTTTCTCTGTCTGCTTGATTTCTAGGGTTTTCCCATAGGACCAAGTCTCCGATCAGGAAGACTCTAGGCTTAACCCTATGATTATAGTTCCTAGACATTTTTTGTTGATAGGCTGTCAAATGATTGACAGCTTGTTTTCGACGTTCATCAAGTAGCTCTAATTCTTGAAGTATAGAGATCTTGTAATCCTCATCTGAAATGAGTCCCTTTATTGAAACTCGAAGGGATGGAATTTCTACCTCGATAGGTAATATTGCCTCTGATCCATAGACAAGAGCTTATGGTGTAGCTCATGTTGGTGTTCTGATGCTAGTCATGTAAGCCCAAAGAGTAGGGTTAAGCTGAACGTGCCAATCACGCCCTACCTCATTTACAGTCTTCTTGAGAATCCTTAGGATTGTTTTGTTTGAAGCTTATGCCTGTCCATTACCTTGAGGGTAATAAGGGGTTTCTTGGCTAAAGATAATCCGCTTGAATGTGTCCACAAATTCCTTCATGGACCTCATGTAAAGCAGAAGCAGATTCGTTATGTTCTAAACAACACAAAAGAGTACCATCTAGGCCTCAACGGTAAAGAGTATTAGCAATAATGGTATGTTTGGTGGATTGGGGTATGAAGTTGCGCTTTTGGTTGCAAGAAAGATCTGGCGGTTAGATATTATCTTTTAGGTAAGTAAAATGTCTCCATAAATGGAAGATTGGGCACTATCCAAAAGGCTTATGGTTTGGGATTTGGGGTTTGCGTATGCAAGATTTGACACTTGTTCCACAATAAATCGATAATGATCTTGTGTTTCATGCATTTGTAGAAGAGACGCTATTGTGGCCATGGCATCTGCTACTTTATTCTCTGATCTTGGTATCTACTCAAATTTGATATCTATGAAGTATTTCCTTAGATCATCTACCAGTCTCTTGTATAAAATCAATGTGTCATCCTTAGTTTGGTAATCATTGTTGACTTGATAGATGATTAACTGAGAGTCTCCATACACCTGTAGTTCTGTGATTCTCCAGTCAATAGCCACTTTAATTCCAAGGTTTAAAGGTTCATATTCTGCCACATTGTTAGTGCAATGGAAGGTAAGCCTGTAAGATCATGGAATTGTGTGCCCAATAGGTGTGACAAATAAAATTCCTGCCCCTGATCCATGTTGTGTGTAGGATCCATCGAAGTAGAGTTGCCATGGTTGTGTTGTAACATTGAGGATATCTGCATCAGGAAATTACATGGCCATAGGATGACTGTCTGACAATGGAGCTTCTGCTAATTGGTTGGCAATGACTTGTCCTTTGATAGCTCGCCTTTCAACATACTGAATGTCAAACTCACTGAGGAGCATGACCCACTTTGCCAACCTTCTTGTTAAAGCTGCTTTGCTCAGTAAATACTTGAGAGGATCAATTTTTGCAACAAGCTTGACAGTGTGAGTGAGCATATAGTGTCGCAATTTTTGTGTTGCAAATACTACTGCTAAGCATGATTTTTCAATGAAGGTATAGTTTACTTCATGTCCATTGAGTGTCCTACTGATATAGTATATTTCCTGTTCCTTTCCTTCTTTATCCTCTTGTGCTAGGAAGGCTCCTAAAGAAATATCTATTGTTGCGATATATAGCAACAATGGCTTGTCTTTACTGGGTGGCACCAAGATTGGTGGTGTCATTAAATAATATTTGATTTGATTGAAAGTATTCTCACACTGTTCATCCCATTTAAAAGACACATTTTTATGCAAAAGATGGTTGAATGGATGACACTGATCTTCTAGTTGAGAGATGAATCTTCTGATTAGCTGTAGTCAGCCTTGTAGAGATCTTAATGTACTGATATTATTAGGAGGTGGCATTTCCATAATGGCTTTAACTTTTCTGGATCTACTTCAATTCCTTTTGTAGAAACTATGTATCCAAGGAGTTTTGCTGATGTTACTCCAAAGGCACATTTTTTGGGATTTAATCTGACTTTAAATTTCTCCAACCTGTCAAATATTTTGGCAAGTATCTCTAGATGTCCTTCTCTGGTGTGAGATTTGGCTAAGATATCTTCCACATAGTCCTCCATGAAGGTGTGCATCATGTCATGGAAGATTTTTGTCATAGCTCGCTGGTATGTAGCTCTTGCATTCTTTAACCCAAAAGGAATGACGTTCCATCAAAAGGTGCCCCATGGACATGTAAATGCTGTCTTTTCTTGGTCTTTAGGAGCTATTTTGATTTGATTGTATCCTAAAAATCCATCCATAAGTGATAGCATTTGATGGCCAGCTGTTAAATCTACAATCATGTCTATGTTTGGAAAATGAAAATCATCCTTTGGACATGCTCTATTTAAATCCTAGAAATCTGTACATATTCTAATGGTGTGACCTGGTTTTGAAATAGGTACAATTTTGGATATCCATTCAACATAATCAATAGATCTGATAAATCCAGCATCTAGTAGTTTCTTCAAATCATTTTTTACCAATAATGCAACATGTGGATGCATCTTTCTCAGTTTTTGTTTTACTGGTTTAGTGCCAGCTGGTAAAGATAAGTGATGCATAATAAGATCTGTGTCTAAGCTTGGTATGTTAGAGTATGACCAAGAAAAATTGATGCATCGTTCTTCAAAGAATTTGATAAAATTTGGCTTTTTTGTATCTGTCATGGATGTTGACAGGTGTAGTATTCTTACTTTCTCTGTTGTGCCTATATCAATAGACTGTGTGGGTTCTACCAACACTGATGATATTTCATGGTAATGTTGTGGGAGGATGTCAAGCCTTCCATCCTTTGGTGCCTCAATGAGGTTTTCACCATTGGATGTGTTCTTTGTTTTTACTATTTTAGGATCAAATACTGCCATATAACGGTTTTCACCATTAGATCCATTTTTTATTTCCATATTTTTGCAACTGAAAGGATTGGCACCCTCCTGCCTAAAAGCATCATTAAAAGAAGCATTGGTAGAACAAGTATCGGATTCTTCACAGCAAAGGTAGTTAATAATAGCGGAGTCATTGTCAAAAATAGGGAGATTGATGGGGTGTTGGGGTTCCCACTCGATAAGCTCAGGATGCAGTAAAGGAAATGAATCATTAGATGGGTTGAGGTCAGTGATTGTGAAAGCTCAGACAAAAATGTCATCCAAGTTGTTAGTGGTTATGTCGAGGCCTACGAAGGTATTTTCTTCCACATCATTTATCTCACTTGATGTCTGTTCATCTTCACTTGAGTCATCAAAATTTTGTGTTTCAAAGACAATAAGATTAAAACTTGAGCTTTGACCCTCCTCACGTTTGGGGTATACTTTTTGATAACATCAATCTGGATATCTTCATAGGAAACATTTGATAAGTTGTCCCACTCATATTCATTTGAATCTATTTCAGAGTTATCTCTCATTTGAAGAATATGCTCCATAGTTTTATTGGTGAGTTCTGCTCTTGCTTCTTCTGTGTATCCTAGTCCAGTTCTGCCATTTTGCTGAATTTTGAGAACTTGGATTGGTTTCGTTACACTTTGTTCCCCTCATTCAAGAGGTCCTTGTTCTGCTGTATATCCTAGTCCAGTTCTGCCATTTTGCTGAATTGTGAGAACTTGGATTGGTTCCGTTACACTTTGTTCCCCTCGTTCAAGAGGTCCTTGTTCTACTGTATATCCTAGTCCAGTTTTATCCTTATGTTGGAGCGTGAGTGGCTGGATTGGTTTTGTTATGCCTTGTTTCCTTAACCCAAGAGGTCCTTGTCCTGAATATCCCATCTTCTCCAGAATAGTTTTTCCCTTTCCATATTGATTTGTCTCTATGATATTACTCGTGGAAGTGGAAGCTTCCTCATCCCTATAAAGCTAATTTAGTATGTCCTTATCTTTTGATTCTTCATCTAAGTTTCCAGCTTTTACAAATCTTCCATCTAATGCCGTTGTAGATTGTGCTGATTTTTGGGTGGTTGTAGATGGATGTCCATATGTTTGTAAGGAGGGTAACATCTGTGATAGATGGAAAGAGTGTCTAACACCATATTCACTTATTCCTTTGTCACTTATCTGTACTTTGTTGGTGAATTGGTGTGGGAGTGAAGCCAATTGTTCTTCAACATTTGAAGGGTTAGATCGTGCCACCTTGATCTCTTGTGATTTTGTTGTTTCAGAAGCCACTTTGATATAAAGCTTTGTTGTTTCTCACCATTAGATGAATCTGATGTGCTAACTTCTCTATTGTGAGGTATTAATTTATCCTGAGATGTTTTCAATGTATGACAAGCTTGGGTGTCATTATAGTCTGCTGTGATTGTTACCTCCTATCCATTAACGGGAAATTTTAGGCATTGATGATAGGCGGAAGGTACTGCTTGCATATCATGGATCCAAGGATGTCCCAACAGTATGTTGTATGTCAGTTCCCTATCTAAGACTTGACAAACCACATTTTTGACAATAGGTCCCACTTGAATGGGTAATATGATCAATCCTTTAGAGGATCTTTCTTCCTCATCATATGCTTTGATTGTGATTTTTCTTCTTGTATCAATGGCTTCATCTGAGTATCCTAGTACACAAATCATCTTTAAGGTACAAATATTTAAACCAGCCCCTCCATCTATCAGGACACGCTTTACATGGTGTTTATGGATGAGGACTTCAATGTGAAGGGCGGAATTATGTGGATGGGTGAGTGATACATCATCATGTTTGGAAAATGAAAGGGAATGAGGTGTAGATAGATGTCACACCATAGCTTGAAATTGACATACATCCAAATTGTTAGGTACCATGGTTGATACAAGAGCTTGCTCAAGAACCTCTTTGTGTGATGGGGAGATCTTTAAAAGTTCCAAGATAGATATTTGCGTCGGTATTTTCTGTAATTGATCGATGAGATTATATTGATTGGAGGGAAGATCCACAGATTGGGATGATAATGATGCTCCTTTCAATATAACTTTGGATTTTTCCCTTGTTGTGGCATTAACTGGTTGGTGCTCTTGTTTCCCTTTGAGTGTGATTACATTAATTTGGTTTTCATATTTGTCCATATGTTGTACCAAATTAGTAGGTGTAATGTCATTGTTTTGATTGATTTGATTGCATAACTCCTCATCCTCCTTGGCAGCAGAAAGACAAAGGATCATTGTGTCATAAACATAACCAACATTCTTACCTTTGCTGTTTGCGGAAGAGGATTCTCCCTTCTGATAATTGGGTAGAGGATTTTTGAATGTTGTATGATCTTTGTTTGTTTGGTGCCCCTCTACAAATACTTTCTTTTGATCTATAAGGTCTTGTACCGCATGTTTTAACTGCCAACAATTTTGTCATGTGGCCTTTATTTTGATGGTAGTGACAGTAATGTGAGTCATTCCACCATGATGGTTTGACTTGAGGGTCCCAATTTCTAGCCTCTTGTACTTGAATAAGTTTTTCATCTAAAAGTTCTTTGAGGACTGATTCCAATGATTGCCCTAATGGCGTGAATTTTCGTTTATTGGATGGTCATTGGAATGATTGGGTTTTTGTTTCTCCACTATTTTGATTATTTCCTTGATCACTACTTTGTTTGACATTAAGACCATTGTTTTGTTTTTTTGTAGTTGTTGGCGTCAAGGTGAATACTGGTTTGGATATGTGTGCATCGATAATGGTATCGGTATTTTTATTCTTTTGCCAAAATCTTGGCTTTTTATTGTTGTTGTTAGAGGAATTGGTATTGTTTGAACCTTCGATGAAGTGTTTGATTGTTCCTCTTTTGATTAGAGCCTCTTCGATTTTGAGTCCCTTTTTGATAACTTGCTCAAATGTAGATGGACATTGCAAGTCCAATCTATAATTCATTTCATCCACTAGGTTATCAATGAACATCTCTATCTTCTCCTCTTCAAGAATAGATCTAGGGTATTTAGCAAATAACCTTCTCCATCGTTGGAGAAAGGAAAGAAACTTTTCACCCTTTGCTTGTTTGGTGTTGTAGAGTTCTTTTAAGGTCACCCCATGTTGGATGTTGAATGAAAAGTGCATTATGAACCTATTGATCAGTCTTTCAAAGATTGGATCTCGGGTTCCATTTTAGAAAACCACTCCATGCAAGTGTTTCTTAAGCTTCTTGGAAATAATCGTAGTAAGAGTCCTCGTGCGCGAACTCTATGCTCATGGCTCTAAATTCCCGTATGTGATCAAATGGATCGATCCTTCCATTGTATTTGTTGTACGTCGAGTATTCACAATACCGTGGAAATGGTATCATGTTAATGCTTTGGTCAAATGGATAAGGGCAAATATCTTGTAAGGAGTATCTTTTTGTTGGCCCTTGTTGGATATTTTGGAACTGCAATTGTAATTGTTGGATTTGTCTTGTCAAAGCATCTATTTGATTTGGATTTTCCATACTAGTTGTCTGAGGTGTGGTCATTTCCTTGAGTTGGTTGACATCAAAGTCTTTAGGAAGCTTAGCACCTTTGTCAGCTAATAACAAAAGATACTTTTCCATATCTTGCTCTAACATCTTTTCCATAAATTTATGGAAATGAGGGTCTTGTTAAACTTTCTCGATTTCTTCTATAGTTATTTCCTTCTCTTGTGAATTAGTGAGAGGATCAGTGTTGTTGTATCGTCCCCAAGGGTTTTCTTCAGCCATGGCTGTTATTCTTTCATTTTCTTCTTGTTGTTGTCTTTGATATGTTGATTGTGTGAAAATAGGCATACAAACGTTAAAGTTTTACTCTAGACTTTGATCTTGGATTTTTGATTTGATAAGTGTCAAAGTTTTTGATTTAAAAGCTGATTTAGTCATGTCTAGTTTTGTGATGGAAGGATAATAAAATCCTTGATAAGGAAATTTTGACACAAATCTCAGATTTAGTGATGATTGATAAGGACACTTTGCAAGATGTTTCAAGACCTAGGCGTAATAGTAAAGTTTTCTCTTTTTTTGTATGATTCAAGTGTTTTGGCCTATGGAAAAAAAATGTTTCAGACCGATAAAACCTTGTTTTCGATGTGGGAAAATTGACAAACTGTTTTACTAACTCTCTATTTTTCTGACCTTCGGGAGCGCTAAAACAAAACCATGACGTGCTAATTGATTGTTAAAATGACACTTAGAGAATGAGAATTAAACTATTATGATTCCTAAATGCAACTAAGATGATTCTATACCAAAACTTCTGAGAAAGAAACTACTGTAAACAACCATAATTGATGAATTAAAATGCTTGATGAATGCTTGATGAATGCTGGATGAATGCTTCTATTTGCTTGATTGCTTGGAAAACCTGCAGAGTAAGATTGCACAAGTTAGGATCCTTTTCCTGTAGCCAGAAACCTATATTTATAGCTTTCACGGCACTCATTTGTGAAGGGGCAACACAACAAAGGTTAAGATTGAATCTAGAGAATTGAATGGTATGAGATGAGAAGGTGGAGCTGATCATGAAGGATTGTTCCTCCCCATGAAAACACCAGGCAAGATGAGAGGACAGAAGATTGAGAGGATTTCCTATAGGTTTGTCCCTGAAGCTCTTCCCGTGAATGACAGTTGAATTAATTAGATTTGAAAAATATAATTTTATTGGTGAGTGAATAGAGGTATATGATTTATGCATTTATTTAAATATTTTTGGTTTATTAAAATTTAGCAAAAGAGGAATAAATAATTTAATAAAACAAACTACAGAAGTTGTTTATTAAATTAAAATAAAAGGAATATGATAATTAAATTAAAGATTCTAGGATATCTTTATTTAATTAAAAGTAATGAGGTAATTAAATAACACAAATTATTGAAGCTGTGTATTTAATTTAAGATAGAATTAATAGATAAAGTATAGAAGAAATAATAATGATAATAATTAAATAAAACAAAGTATTTAATTTTGTTTATTTAATTAAGAGAGAAATAATATGATAAAATAGAAGAACTAATAATGAAATTAATATAAATAAATATTTCTATTTATTTACTAAGTAGATGAATTTAAGATTAATTAATCAAATAAGTCAGTATTTAATTAATTAGATTCTCTAGACCATTTTTAGGTGTCTACATTTTGTCCCTCTTTGAAGTGATGTGTTTACGCATTACTTCAAAGAATTTGTGTTGCTGAGTATCGATGAAAAGTTTAAAGTGCCCTAGACATTTGGATTTTGGAAATGATGATGAATATATGCCCTCTTAAGACAAATTGATGAATTTTGAATTTTATTAAAATTCAACAAAAGAGGAATAAATAATTTAATAAAACAAACTATAGAAGTTGTTTATTAAAAAATAAAAGGAATATGATAATTAAATTAAAGATTCTAGGATATCTTTATTTAATTAAGAAGAAATGTGATGAGGTAATTAAATAACACAAATTATTGAAGCTATGTATTTAATTTAAGATAGAATTAATAGATAAAGTATAGAAGAAATAATAATGATAATAATTAAATAAAACAAAGTATTTAATTTTGTTTATTTAATTAAGAGAAATAATATGATAAAATAGAAGAACTAATAATGAATTAATATAAATAAATATTTCTATTTATTTACTAAGTAGATGAATTTAAGATTAATTAATCAAATAAGTCATATTTAATTAATTAGATTCTCTAGACCATTTTTAGGTGTCATTTTTGCCCTCTTTGAAGTGATGTGTTTACACATTCAAAGAATTTACCTCACCACGTCGATGAAAGAGTTTAAAATATGCCTGATTTGCCCAGATATTTGAATTTTGAAATGGTGTGATATATGCCCTTAGGAGATAAATTGATGAATTTTGAATTTTTTATGATTTTTCTAAATTTTTATGATGATTTGATGATTTGATAATGATTTGATGAAGAAACAATGATGAAACAATTTATCTCTCGATAAAGAAATACTGATTCCTCTAGTTGATTATGATGATGATTGATGATCCTGATAGCTTAGAAGATTATTGATCTCATGATAGGTGAGATTCAATGATTGATTGATGATTGACCTCATGATAGGAGAGGATCAATGATTGATTGATAATTGACCTCATGATAGGTGAGGATCAATGATAGATTGATGATTGATTGGCCTCATGATAGGCAAGGATCAATGATTGATTGATAATTAACCTCATGACAGGCAAGGATCAATGATAGATGCTCACAAGATTTGATCAAAGTCTCATCAGAGCTGATTCAGATTTGATTAGGCAATGTGGTTTGACTTCTTTGATTGATATGATATGCCCCAGTATAGGAGTGATTAATGTACTGAGACTTGATGATGCAAAATGATGAATAGGCTAGGAGATGGGATGAGGAAGAGATAATGGAAGGAGAAGATGAAAAGTAAGAACAAATGAATTCAAGGATAAACGTGATGTTTCCCCAGTCAAGTTGCAAGCCAAGATTGATTGATGATGATGATAAGAGTGTTGTTGATTGAGGGAAGGATACATCCCGAAATAACACAAAATGATAAGGAAGGATACATCCCGATGATGATGATTGGATAAAGGCTTGTAACAAGGTTGGGAACAAAACCAAGGATGTGATTAAATGATTTGTGCTAGAATTAATAGATTAAGATAGGATGGAATTTGAGATGACTGAAATGAAAGAAAATGATTAAGAAAGAGATGGTATCCTAAGAAATATTGAAGAGATGGTGATATGATGTAGAGAGGGAATATGTGTAGCTTTTGAGATTGAAATTTGGTAGCTTTTGAAACAATCTATAAATGCATATGCAAGACTAATATGGATGCAATCTATTTTAACCATGCAATTCTAAGTGTCATTTCAATAATCTTTTGATTTTGATTTGTATCATCA
This sequence comes from Sequoia sempervirens, assembly GCA_007258455.2. Classification (NCBI taxonomy): domain Eukaryota; kingdom Viridiplantae; phylum Streptophyta; class Pinopsida; order Cupressales; family Cupressaceae; genus Sequoia; species Sequoia sempervirens. The sequence continues at coordinate 25,784 of VDFB02154634.1, read as the reverse complement.
CTAAGCTTTTAAAAATGTTGAAAGAAAATACAAGCATCAATGATATGAGATAGACCAATGATGACCTGAGTACTTCTTTCATGATTTTTGATATTGCAAGCGAACACAAGCATCAAGGTATAATTAAACCGAGATGACCTGAGCATTTCTTGCTTAAATAGACAAGAATTAATCATTATCTTAAGTGAATCGGAATGTCATCCATGATACTTGGTAGAGCACTTCCCGCGACAATTCACAAAATAATAATGACTAACTCACAAACAACAAACAAATAAAAGTATCATTCTCCTTCCTTTCTTCTCTAGTTCAATACATCATCGAGTAGCTCCAAAGAAATGATAAGCAAATGATAAAAAGAAAAGTACAACAATTCAAATTCTACTTAATGTATTTTCAAATCATTATTCAGATTAGATCATTGATGTTGAAATGTGTGTGTTGATGTTTGCATGATATTCTAAGACGTTTGATCAAAGAACTAACCTAAAGACCTATCCTAGGGGCCTTGGGGACTGATCAAAGATTAGTCTTGCCTACGTTATATACGCAGAGACCACGTAGTTCGACTGATACAGACTCTATTTTTTTTGTGTTTTGCAATTTTTGAATGTTTTTGTTTTGATTTTCGTGGATTGTTTGATGTTTTTGGATTTTGACAAATTTTCTGATGTTTTTGGTTGCTTTTCAAGTATCGCCACTCGGTGTTGTCATGTTTGATTATCTCCCTATTTAAGATGAAAGTCCATTGTACCAAATAACTCTAGGACGTTGCCCCCAAGCTAGGATAGGACATGATATCCCTGCTATGATATGGATAGTGATAATAATTATCTCAAATGATAGATGGAAATGATATGAAAGGAAACAATCGTAACAAAATTGTACCCAATAGATAGAAGAGCTGATGAAAATCACGAGTAGCGGCTGTTTGCCAGGTTTTCATCACTTGTTTTTATTGTATCCTCCTTTTTGTGTATTTTTATTTTTATTTTGTTTTTTCCTTTTTCTGTCATCATGACGCCTGTTTGTTAGGTTTTCATCAAGAACACTTTATCGATCGTGCACTGGGTATCCTCAAGTATAGAATCACCTGAGATGGATGTTGTTCATGGGATCCTCCAACATATCTCCTTCTGGTGTAGATAGCCGGTATGCTCCTGATCCATAGACTGATATAATGACATAAGGCCCTATCTAGTTAGGTTCAAACTTTCCCTTCTTTTCTCTGTCTGCTTGATTTCTAGGGTTTTCCCATAGGACCAAGTCTCCGATCTGGAAAACTCTAGGCTTAACCCTATGATTATAGTTCCTAGACATTCTTTGTTGATAGGCTGTCAAATGATTGACAGCGTGTTGTCGACGTTCATCAAGTAGCTCTAATTCTTGAAGTCTAGAGATCTTGTAATCCTCATCTGAAATGAGTCCCTTTATTGAAACTCAAAGGGATGGAATTTCTACCTCGATAGGTAATATTGCCTCTGATCCATAGACAAGAGCATATGGTGTAGCTCCTGTTGGTGTTCTGATGTTAGTCTTGTAAGTGCAAAGAGCAGGGTTAAGTTGAACGTGCCAATCACACCCTACCTCATTTATAGTCTTCTTGAGAATCCTTAGGATTGTTTTGTTTGAAGCTTCTTCCTGTCCATTACCTTGAGGGTAATAAGGGGTTGAAAAATGATGTTGGATGTGGAACTTTTCACACAGCTCTTGGACGTCTTGGTTCTTGAAAGGCCTGCCATTATCTGTGATGATTGACTGGGGTATCCCATATCTACAAATGAGATAATTAAGTATGAAAGATGATATATGCTTCCCAGTGATTGTGGTTAAGGGAACTGCCTCCACCCATTTTGTAAAATATTCTGTTGCGGTGATAATGAACTTATGTCCATTAGATGAAGATGGGTTAATTTTCCCTACCAAGTCCAATCCCCACTGACAGAAAGGCCATGTAGTTGTGAATGGATGGAGCTCCTGTGCTGGTGCATGTATAAGATTGCCATGAATCTGACATTTTTGACATCTCTTGACAAACTTATAAGATTCTTGCTCCATGTGTGGCCAGTAATACCCCAAACGAAGGAGTTTCTTGGCTAAAGATAATCCGCTCGAATGTGTACCACAAATTCCTTCATGGACCTCATGTAAAGCAGAAGCAGATTCATTATGTTCTAAACAACGCAAAAGAGTACCATCTAGGCCTCGACGGTAAAGAGTATTAACAATAATGGTATGTTTGGTAGATTGGCGTATGAAGTTGTGCTTTTGGTTGTGAGAAAGATCTGGCGGTAAGATATTATCTTTTAGGTAAGTTTAAATGTCTCCATAAATGGAAGATTGGGAACTATCCAAAAGGATTATGGTTTGGGATTTGGGGTTTGCGTATGCAGGATTTGACACTTGTTCCACAATAAATCGATAACGATCTTATGTTTCAGGCATTTGTAGAAGAGACGCTATTGTGGCTATGGCATCTGCTGCTTTATTCTCTGATCTTGGTATCTGCTCAAATTTGATATCTATGAAGTATTTCCTTAGATCATCTACCTATCTCTTGTATAAAATCAGTGTGTCATCCTTAGTTTGGTAATCATTGTTGACTTGATAGATGATTAACTGAGAGTCTCCATACACCTGTAGTTCTGTGATTCTCCAGTCAATAGCCACTTTAATTCCAAGGATTAAAGCTTCATATTCAACCACATTGTTAGTGCAATGGAAGGTAAGCCTGTAAGATAGTGGAATTGTTTGCCCAAGAGGTGTGACATAAAATTCCTGCCCCTGATCCATGTTGTGTGTAGGATCCATCGAAGTAGAGTTGCCATGGTTGTGTTGTAACATTGAGGATATCTGCGTCAGGAAATTCCATGGCCATAGGATGACTGTCTGACAATGGAGCTTCTGCTAATTGGTCGGAAATGACTTGTCCTTTGATAGCTTGCCTGTCAACATACTGAATGTCAAACTCATTGAGGAGCATGACCCACTTTGCCAACCTTCCTGTTAAAGCTGCTTTGCTCAGTAAATACTTGAGGGGATCAATTTTTGCAACGAGCTTGACAGTGTGAGTGAGTATATAGTGTCGCAATTTTTGTGTTGCAAATACTACTGCTAAGCATGATTTTTTAATGAAGGTGTAGTTTACTTCATGTCCATTGAGTGTCCTGCTGATATAGTATATTGCCTGTTCCTTTCCTTCTTTATCCTCTTGTGCTAGCAAGGATCCTAAAGAAATATCTGTTGTTGCAATATATAGCAACAATGGCTTGTCTTTACTGGGTGGCACCAAGATTTGTGGTGTCATTAAATAATGTTTGATTTGATTGAAAGTATTCTCACACTGTTCATCCCATTTAAAAGACACATTTTTATGCAAAAGATGGTTGAATGGATGACACCGATCTGCTAGTTGAGATTAGGATCCTTTTCCTGTAGCTAGAAACCTATATTTATAGCTTTCATGGCACTCATTTGTGAAGGGGAAACACAACAGAGGTTAAGATTCAATCTGGAGAATTGAATGGTATGAGATGGGAAGGTGGAGCTGATCATGAAGGATTGTTCCTCCCCATGAAAACACCAGGCAAGATGAGAGGAAAGAAGATTGAGAGGATTTCCTGTAGGTTTGTCCTTGGAGCTCTTCCCGTGAATGATAGTTGAATTAATTAGATTTGAAAAATCTAATTTTATTGGTGAGTGAATAGATGTATATGATTTATGCATTTATTTAAATATTTTTTGTTTATTTATATTCAGCAAAAGAGGAATAAATAATTTAATAAAACAAACTATAGAAGTTGTTTATTAAATTAAAATAAAAGGAATATGATAATTAAATTAAATATTCTAGGATATCTCTATTTAATTAAGAAGAAATGTGATGAGGTAATTAAATAACACAAATTATTGAAGTAGTGTATTTAATTTAAGATAGAATTAATAGATAAAGTATAGAAGAAATAATAATGATAATAATTAAATAAAACAAAGTATTTAATTTTGTTTATTTAATTAAGAGAGAAATAATATGATAAAATAGAAGAATTAATAATGAACTTAATATAAATAAATATTTCTATTTATTTACTAAGTAGATGAATTTAAGATTAATTATTCAAATAAGTCGTATTTAATTAATTAGATTCTCTAGACCATTTTTATGTGTCTACACAAATAGGTATTTGTTATGCTTTAGGTACTTGCAAAAAAATAGGTACTATTAATAACGAGTACATGTTATGAAATGGATACCCATTTTGAAAAGATATTTTTTTAATAAATGACTGCCACCTCATTTTATCCCTACAAATTTGGAGGTGACTGAGAGCAAAAAGAGAAACATGTATGTGTTTATAAGGACCTGCACCACCCCAAATTTTAGCACCACCTCCTCCCATCAAAGCCAATGACCTCAATGATCTCTAGGTTGGTTAAATTATACATTATATTTGACTTTATTTCTCACATTTTTTTTATTTATAGTTGTATTTTATGCTTTGTTTATTTTATTTATAATTAGTTTGTTCAATTTATAGTTTTTAAATTGTATTTTTTTAAAAAACCAACTTAAACCAAAAACCTTAAATTCTAAACTAAAAACCACAAAACCTATACCTTATTTGAATATTTACCCTAAACCACACAACCACAAAATCTAGAATTAGAAACCAAAACCCTAAACCCTAAGTTCCACAAAAAATAGACCTAAAAACTAAAACCCTTACCCTTAAACCCTAAACCACAAAACCTAAACCTAAAACCATAAACCATAATTCATCCCATAATTAATTATCAAATCTCTTTTATAAGGCATTAATGGGATGTCTTAATAATGCATAAATTCTATAATATCATAGATCAAATTAACGAATTTCATTCTAATGACCTAGTTTCTCCAACCCATCCTCATTCCAACCTTGAAGTTATACCACTTTCATGGATACTACCACCTTTCCCATTAAGTTTACTCCCTTATATGGCCTACCCCATGGTTATATTCCTTTCCTTATGAATACTTCCAGTGGTTTCATTCATTCTAGAATTGTGCCCACACCTACTTGATCCTACCACTTTTATAACCACTATGTTGCCAAAACATCTACTCATATATCTATGTAGTATCCCTCCATCTCATCCCATGATCAATGCTTATCATAATGTGTCCAATCCATTCATAACTATTTTCTTATCTCTTACATCACAACACTAATATGTACCTCCACTATTTTCACATACTAGACTAATACCGCTTTGGTCTCCATCAATACCTTGTACATACACTAATACAAAAATCTAGAAACTTTGAAGTACAAAATCAGGGATATCAAGAAGTATTATATTGACTAAAATCCTTTGTATTTTACACCTGTGTCTTTTAAGGTTTATTAGATATCCATGTAGTTAAGGTCAAAGGCCCTCCAATTAGGGATTATCCAACTAGAAATTTCAAATCTAAACTTTGTTTTTAAAGACACAATAATTTAGTTAGTGAAACATAGAAAAATAGGTTCTTCATTAAAATGAGGGGTTCACCAATAATTTACTAAAAATAGAATGGGAAAATGTGGTGTAATGAACCTATATTTCATCTATTTCATTAGGAAATGATATCCTCCAATGGTAGAATTGACTTTCAACCTTTAGGTGAGTCAATTTTATGAAAGATCTTGCAATTTCCTTTATGACAGAAAAAGTGTAAGATATGCCTAAACAACACTCTTGGGAGATAAAAATAAAATAATAAATGAACTCAAATATGTAATGTAAGACCAAAATCATGTTCATGAAGCATAATACTTGTTACATTGGTGGTTGTCGTTATACCGATAGATCAACCTATTAATTCCTGATACAACCACTAGATTTATACAAGATCCACAAGAGGCAGTTAAGCCATGTCACGAACCCATGCGTTGCGCTGCACAAGGAAGACCAAGGGAAAAAACATATTAAAACAATCCCCCCTTAGTACAATGAAAGGTTCAAACTTGTGACCTCGGCTCTTATACCAATTGTTACATTGGTGGTTGTTGTACCAAAAGATCGACCTGGTAATGCCCAATACAAGCACTAGATTTATACGAGATCCACAGGAGGTGGTTAAGCCATGTCATGAACCCAAGTGCTCCGCTACACAAGGAAGACCAAGGGACACACTATCTTGCAACAATACTAATAGAAATAACAAACTTCTAACAAATTTGAAGAAGGTAAGACACTAAAGACCTATCACCAAAATCATCGCAAGGTGTCTTGAAATGGTGAATAGGTCTTTGTACAAATTTTTTTCTCAAATTTAAGGAGCCTCTAGTGATGGATCTAAGATACCTTTTTCCATAGGTTCCAATAAAAAAATGTCATAAATAAATTTTGGATTTGAGCTTTCGTGGTCTTGACAACTTTGCAACTTTGACAATTTTTTCAATTTTGCAACTTTTGCACTTTTGAGACCTTCAATTTCAATCCTTTCTTCAACCTAATATTTTCACATACAAAGAGAGGAAAAAAATGTTTTTTTTTTGTGAATGGAGTTTTTCCTTGGTCAAACCTCGTTTTGATAATTAAACCTTGAAATGAAATAATGAAACATGAAAGGAATGATGAATGAACACTTGCTATGTTACAACTCACCAAACCCTTGAAGGACTGAAATCTAATACATATCTCCTAGGTCTTTATCTTGCATGAATGGCTTGATTGGATGCTTGATTTGATAGCTTGAATCTTGAATTGAATGCTTGAAACCTACATCACTTGATGTTAGCTCCAAAAACATGCATGAATGAAGATAACTTTGACATGATGCTTGATAAATCTACTCTTCAATTCTCTTGACAACAATATTTTCTCATATGAAATTTTCCCTCTTGATTCCTTATGTTGAATTGATAAAATAACCTTGTATTTATAGGCATTTTTTCTAATTTCCCAAAAATTAAACATCAAAGGCTGAAAATTGCAAATGGAATTTGAATTTTGAAAATTCCACCAAAAACATATTTAAAATTGGCGTCCTAAATTTAAGGGGGACCCATTCACCCTTGGGCGAATGGGTCCTAGGCTCCAAAGCTAGGACACACCAATTTCAAGGAAATTTAATTAATGTATGCAATTGTTTAATCCAAGTTTCCCTTTTGTAAAATAGGATTAATTAGTCTTTTAAACACATAATTGGGCCAATTAGAGGCTTAATTAATTCCAATTACATTAGGGGACCCAAAACATAGTGATAAAATGTAAAAGAGTTCATTTTTCATCACTACATTTAGTCCTCACTTTAGTGAGATGATGAGCCCTATGCTCAAACTCACACTAAGGTAGAAAAATATATGTCAAGAGGGGTCCAAGTACACAAATTTTGATGGGATAGGATGAAAAAGATCAAGGAGTTTGTGCAATCCCCCATGGTCTAAAATCTCATGGAAAACCAAAACAAGTACAATGGGACACACATGAATGTATGATATGAAGTAAAAAGACAAGATACACAATCGTACAATGTCAAAATTAGAGAAGGGGAAGAGAGGTGTATAGCCTTGACTATTTGTCCTATCAGTATGGATCAAGCCTTAGCTGCTTATCCAAAAAAAATTATAAGTTAAAACCCGCTGTCCACTATGCAAAAAAAACTTACTCACATGGGCTAGTGAAATTTGTTGTCCACTAGGTGAGCCCCAAAAAGTGGCTAATGGGAATTCATGCCAGGTATAGTCTCCCATTGTACTAACCATACCAAAGTTATACCTCCTAATAAATTTGACCAAGAACTACAGAAAAGGTCACAAGGATAGCAAGTTGCGTTATGCTAGGCATTCATGAGAAAGGCTCCACTGGCAAGCAAGTTGTGTTACACTTGGTGGCCATTTGAACAATGTAAAGGCTCCACTGGAAAGCAAGCCATGTTATGCTTGGTTGCCTTGATACATGCAATAGGATCTAGGATATTCAAAGGGGTTTTTCTTAGTTCATAAAAGGTCTCACCTTAGGGAACATCGTGCTTAATGTATCTAAGGACTAGTCGAGGATAGAGGATTCACAACTTAGGGAATGCAATATGTAGCATTACCAATAAGAGGAATGCCATATGGAAAGAAAGGTCACACTCTTGAGGAACATCAAACCCAATGTCACCACCAAGAAGACACATCACATGAAGAAAGAAGACCACTCTTTGAAGCAAATAATGAGCGGGGGACACACATGCTCCCACTTTAAAGAAATTGCTAAACACCATCCTATGAGCAATTACTTTAAAGTAGAACACAATAAATGCCAATACATGAGAGCTTTATTTGAAAAGACCTATGTAAAACATATGTTTCCAAAATAGAACTTGTAGAACCCCAATCCTATACCTACACAAACATACCAAACAAACACAATATTAAATCCAAATGCAAGTACGAACTAAGATTCCCCACAAAATTCATCTACAATGCTCAAATAGGAAATAAATTGAAGAACAAAGCAAAGAAATCAATTGAAATCCTATTTAAACATGCAAACTCTCAATCCCATGGGGGAATTGGTGCCAATTTGCCATGGAAATTGGCCCTTTCCCAACTTCTATGCAAGCTTGATGAAAATTTGTTGATGATTGAAGCTCCTTGATGAAATTTTGGCATAACCTTGCTACAAAACCATGAAAATGATGAACAATTGATATGAAATGGATAAAATTATCTCTCAATGTGAAGAGAGTAACTTTGCTCTAAGTTGTGGATACAAAATACAAAGGAAATCCTTCTATTTATAGAAAGACAAGATGGAGGAATGGGAAAAATGGAGCAATGTGGGATCATTCAACATCCAATGGGCAAGTGCCACTTGTCAAGATGTGAATGGAGGAATCTTGAGCACATTTTGATGAATGTGCACAATAAATGATATTAGGTGGAATTTAAAATTTAAAATTTGGATTGTTGGAGGGAGAAAAGAAAGACTTAAATGCCACTTGGCTCAATGCACAAGGACATGTAAGAGGAGTTAAATGCTTTGTTGGAAGGACACATCCCTTTTGGAGGGATTTTCAAATTTAGAAGAATATTCTCCTTTTATGCCATGTTGAAAGAAAGTAGGGATTTAATAAATGAATTAAATATATTTTCATGTGCAAGTGGAAAAATCTAGAGGATGGGACATGGATTAAGATTAAATTAATCAAGGGTTGATTAATTTAATGAGGGATTAGATGATATGACTAATTGATTTAGATTTATGGGTTGATTTAAATCAAAAGATGAGAAGAATGTGATTTAAAGATTAATTAAATAAAGATTTTTGATTTATTTAATTAAATGGGATGAATGTTAGATTAAATCAAATAAGGATTTATTTATTTAATTTAATAAGATAACTTTAGAGATTTAATCAAATAAAATGAATTATTTAATTAAATAGAGATATAGCGTTAGTTATATCATATTGATTGATTTAATTAAAAAGAGAGAATGAATTAATTAGATAAATGATTATTTATTTAATTAAGGGATGAAGACTCATGACAAGCTAAGAGGATGATTCAGGTTGAAACAATGTTAGTAAAATCAAGATCAGGTGTGATTGGTATATTTTCCATGTCTACAAAACTATGTCATGGAAAGGAGGTTTACCACCAAAATACAATGCTAAAGATAACATAGAAAAGTACATCACATGCGAGACAACTTAAGGTATGTCATCTACATCCCAAGTTTTCTCTTATATATACATGGAAGGTGGTCAACTAGCCAAAAGAAACAAGTGCCATAATAGGACAAGGCTACCTAACCCCTTGCCCCTCAAGGGTAAAAGGTGAGTCGAAAATGGATGATGATATGCTACTCCTTGTGAAAAGGAAATATGATTGCATAAAGCCAAGTTTACACCCTCATGCATGGTAGTGAATATACTATGATACTACACTACCACATGACAAGGAGCAACAACTAATGTTATTGATTGTAATGAGTAGGAAAAGTATCAATTTGATGCATATCCAATGAGATATTCCCACATGTAGTATCTATCATTTTAGGATGCACCAAGGTTAAATTTTTCTTAGAAGAATATTTTGTAATAGTGTTGATATTGAGTGAAGGATTTTTTAATGCTTTTGTTATCTTTGAAGGACAATATTCAAGAACACTTTTGTTTCTTGTATGTCATTCTTTATAAAACATGAATGCCTTGTTCTCTAGCACCACTTGCTTTTTCACTAAAACCAAGTTGTTTCAAAATCTCATAACCTCTTCCATAATTTTTTTATATTTCTTTTGGATTTGGTGGTTTCTCATCATCACACTCTTCATATGTGGATGTGTAATAGTTGTTTTCCTCTTCTTTGCTAGAAGTCGTGGACTCACGTGCTTTTGATGACTCAATTTGTGTGGATAGTATGCTTGTTTCTTTCTTTTTTCCTAGTTTGTGTGTAATCTTGTATTCTCCCATGAATGTAGTTGTGAAATCCAATGAACTCCAAGCATCATCCAATAGCTTTGTGACTTTTTTGATATTGTTCTCTTTTTGTTCCTTTTGCATGGGCTCTACTTTTGAAGTTGGTATCAATGTTTTCAAAGGAATTTCCTTGTCTTTCTCAATGTGCAAACAACCTTATAGCTAAGGGTCAACCTTGATTGTGTAGTATAGAAAAAAGTAACCCTTTACATTTTCTCAATTGCTTGGCCCCTCATTAAAATGGACTTAATAATGCCTTAATTTAGTGTTGTTAAATGTACCTCTTTACATTTACACACTTATTTGGGCCCTTTTAATTAATTGAGCTTAATTAGGCCTTAATTAGCCCTTTAATTCATTTACTTGTAGCCTATTAAATTAAATTTTTCGAAGGGGAAACCTAACAATAATTAATGCCAATACATAAAACTTCACATTAAGCAATGTGTGTTCCAAGAATTAGGGCCTGGGAGCCATTCGCCCTTGGGTGAATGTGTCCTCCCTAAGATCTTGAACCCATTTTGAAATCATGTTTTGGTGATATTTTTATGATCCTAAATTAAAATTTCAAAGGTCGTCTTTTAATGTTTGAATTTTGGGAAATTAAGGATAAATGTCTATAAATACAAGGTTATTTTATCAAATCAACTAGAAGTTTTAAAGAGAAATTTCACAAGAGAAAAGATTATTGTCAAGAGCATTCAAGGGAATATTTATTCATCATTTTTTGTAGCATTCAAGATCTCAAGCATCATGTCAAAGCTATGTTTATTCATGTATGTTTTTGAAGCTAACATTGTGATGTAGGTTTCAAGACCTAATCCAAGTATTCAAGTCAAAGATTCAAAGAAAGATTCAAGTATCAAGATCCACATCCATTGAAGCCATATCATGCAAGATCAACATCAATATTTTAGATTTCTAAAGGTTCATTCAAGGGTTTGGTGAGTTGCAACATTGAGTTGTTCATTCATCATTCCTCTCATGCTATTTCATTTCATTTCAAGGTTTAATTACCAAAATGGGGTTTGAGCAAAGAAAACCCCCAATTCACCCACAAATTTTCCCTCTGTTTGTGTGTTTTAGATTTGTAGGTTCATAGGTTGAAGAAAATTTTAAGATCTCAAAAATGAAAAAATTGCATTTGTTGTCACCTTCGTTGTCATCTCACCGAAACTCAAAATCCCGAATTTATTTCTGACTATTCGAAAGTGAAACTTGGAGGATCTAGAAGTGCAAACACAAGAGAAAAGGACCCAAAAATAGATTTTGGAAAGGTAAACAAAGACCTATTCTCCTATAGGTGAATGATTCCCAAGATAGCTTCTAAAAATAGTGTTTTATGATAGGTACAAAATTTTTTCCATTCCAATATCTACTAGAAGTTTCATTCTTTATGATAGCCCTATGTTTCAACTATCAAATCCAACTTTTACATGTCATAAATGAGTGCATTTGGTATTGTGAGATGAGGAAATTTCAGAGTGGCTTGATTACGCTTAATCCATGATGAATCAAAACATGATCTATCCACTAAACCTCAATCTACCAAACAAGATCATTCAAATTAAAAAGTTAAACTAAGCATTTAGTGAATCTGAAAACTCTAAACTATGAAAATAGTTAAATTCCTACTCTAACCCATTTGAAACCTATCTTGTTTTGGAATTGGTGTCGTGTTGATGTGGAACAATGACCCTTTCCCAATCCCATGATTAGTGAGCCCATTTCAATAAATTCTATGGAAGAGAATTGATGAAACCATTGTGATAAATGGATGAAAAACTAGTTTATATTAAATTAAACATGATACAAGCTAAGTTAACATGATTTTATGCTAAAAATGAACTAATCATGCAATTTCTAAGCTAATCTAAGCTAATTCTAAGCTAAAAGATGAAAACCCTAATTCATATACAAACTAAGATGGATGCATGAAAGTATTAATGGATGCTCTAAGCTATTATGCATTTAGAAATAAACTAAAACAAGCTAAAAGTGAGTAAATTGTGAGTGTGGATGCAAGTGAATTCAATAACATAAGTTTGAAATTGAAAAGATGAATCTATTTGTCTCCAAATAGTGTTCTATTTATGGGAGAGCAAATGAGAAATGGAGGGTTGAGATCAAAAAGATCAATCAACGGTCAAAGATGAAAGGAAGAAGAGGCATGGATCATGGATTCTCATCAATGGATGAGAATGCATGATAGGATTTAAACAAGGGCTCACATTTTCTTCAAGCAAACACACTTTTGACCTACTCACATAGGTCAAAGGTGACTTGTTCAAAATGTTAAACGTTAAAACTTACATTAGAAGCTAAGTGAAGATATCCCTTTTTCAAATGATGGAGGAACAAGAATATTCCTTGGAATATTCATTTGGGTGAGGATAAAAGGAATTTTACAAATTAAAAGAAATTATTAATTGTGAAAAAAGGGGATAAGGAATATTCCATGGGAATATTCCCTTTTTAGAGGAAAATTAGTTTAATTGCTAATTAAACAAGGTTTAATCATGCAATTAGGGGATTTGGAGGAATAAAGTGACATTCATCAAATTAAATAATTTAATGAATGGGGGAGAGATGAAATGATATTTAATTAAATAACTTAGGGTTATTTAATTAAATAAGATGACTTAGGGAATGAAATTAAATACTTTGATGTATGTAATTTCATGAGATGAAATGTTAGTGTGAAGGGGGATGAATTAACTAGATTCAATTAATTAGGCTAATAGATGAAAATGATGTCATTAATTAAATTAGCTAGGTTAATTTAATTAATTAAGTGAAAAGAGGATGGGTTCAAAGAGGAAATAGTGTTAATAAACCCATTTCGAGTGTATGATATCGTTTAGGACATTTTTCAATGTCTACATTTTTTCCCTCTTTCAAGCGAGGTACTTGCTACTTTGGTTCAAAGAATAATGATCTTCAAAATAAAACTACTGCTTAAATCAAAAAAAATATTTTTAAATTTTTTTTTGATGCCCTAGTGGAAGGATAAAGCTAATTCCCTGCCCCCCCAAGAAATTAGGCAATTTTTTAAAATTTTGGGTTGATTTCTTAATAAAGGTTAAAAGCTACCCCAAGGGTCCACAAAGGCTTTAGGATGCAAGAATTATGCCAAAAACACAAAAAATGATGTAAAATTAGGTTTTGATTAGAAAAATTGGTGAAAATGATGATAAACCCTAGCTTGAAGGTGAAATTAAGGCAAAAAACCCTAAATTTCTAGCATAAATAAGCCAAGAAGAGTCACTTTCAATTCATTTGTGCATTCACACTTGAGAGATTCTTTCTATTTTGAGCTTTGACCCTCCGATGAAATGGCGCAATGAGAGCTTCCTAGGAAAATTTCTAATCTAGTTCAAGAGTATCAGTGACTTCCAGGCATAGGACCACCAATATGTAACTCCAAACTTGATTTGAAATTTGACTTTTTGATGCATTTATTACGCTTTAAAGTTAAAATTTGGTGGTGTTGCTATATGAATTATAGTGATGCATATGTATATGGTGATGCTATTTGCGGTTTAAAATTATGGTTTCCAATTTTAAATTGCAACACATGCTTATATAGTGATCCATCTACCGATTTAGAAATTAGGGTTAGGTTTTCCAAAGATTAAATAGCAACGCCCATGTTTTTGGTGATGCATATTGCAATTTACAATTTGAAATGCTTTCAGGTGTCACAATTTGAAATTTAAATATAGCGACACTATTTCAAATAGCGACGCTATTGTTATTTTTTAATTGAAAATTTCAAATTGAGTCAAATTTCCTCGATTTCTTGATGTTGTGCGCTTCATGGATGTAGGAGGTCATTCCACCATTGATGTTGCACAAGCACAAAACCTTCATGTTGGAGAGACTCGGTGATTTGTTAGATTTATGCTAGGAGCACTAGGAGAGATTGACCTCTGGTACGTTGTATATGCACCTATCATCTAGAAACATCTTGCTATGATGACTGCTTTGTGTGAGAGATGGCATAGTGAGACTTTGTCATTCCACCTTCTAATAGGTGAGGCAATAATGACCTTGGAGGATGTATGGCATATTTTTGTTTTTCGATACATGGCGATTGCGTGATCTACGATGTTGATGCCGGATTTGATGCCTGTCATGAGGTGATGGAGCTTGAGGACATTGCCTTGGTGACATCACAGATCAACATCAAGATGTATAGAGGTCACATGCCCACTTTTTGATTGATCATTGTAGCCACTATTTCCAGTTTGGTTCCCCTTGACAAATGCAAGAGAGGATTCAGCCCAGGATTGGGCTTGGCGTGGCATCGCATGCTTCATAGGAGGAAAATTTTTGCATGGGGGCTTGTGATGTTCGCCTCACTGTATCATGATATGCATGATTTTATTTACTGTGATGGGAGAACCATTGGTCAAGGGGTGACTCTGCTTCATATTTGGGCGTGGGAGAATATCGTTGTGCTTTGACCTATTATGCATATGGTAGATGTGGAGCTAGATGGCCCTATGATCTAGTGGTATAGAGGTACGATTACATTGAGATGCACTAGATAGATTGGACTCTCGTACTAGTGATGGGTTATTGATGATATGAAAGTTTTTAGGTGGTGCTCGTGGCTACAGATGTTTCCTTGGTATGATGATGTGTAGCAACTATACTTCGCTAGGCAGACCCGATATATGCAGGGTCATGAGCACACTATTATTGAGAGATATTTGTTAGATAGGGTGGCTCGACAGTTTGGGGAGCAACAGGACAAGCCAGATGATGCGTACATGACCATTTTTGCTAGGTCAGCTCAAGAGGTTCCCACATGGGGATTGACCATTCCATCTCCCAAGACAGTTGAGAGCTTCAGACAATTAGCGGCTCAACCTTGGGCCTATGATAAGGGTCAGGAAATAGCATAGACTACGCTTGCTTATGATGCTTAGTTCACACCTCTAAGACATTTGAAAGATTTAGTGGGTGCTCCTTTGTGAGGGAGACTTAGAGGTAGGGGGGCCAAAGGCAGAGGATAGGGTGGACAGGATGTCCAAGATGGTCAGGTTCTAGGGGCTCCACCGGTAGGGCAACAAACTCCTCAACAACCTCCAATTTAGTCATAGGTAGCACCGCCACCACCACTAGATGCCAGGGATGCATAGATATAGCAGCTACAACAGTAGGTGTAGATTTTGATTGGTGAGTGAGATTAGGCCTACTAACAGATTTTGGGTATTACTACTAAGTGGGACTAGGAACGATAGCAAGTTGCAGTCATCACGACCAAGAGAGATCAAGCTTTATAGTGGGTACATGCCATGACCACAAAGAGAGAATAGGAGGTTGCTCGACGCTATTAGATAGAGGCTATGATGGTGGCCGCACATGGCAAGACTGTTTCAGTGAGATTATATAGAGAGGTTGTGATAGAGGTTGTATATTATAGGTGGCATTACCATTGAGATGTACTGCAAGCACTTAGACAACCTAATTTTTCACAGCACAGTGATGCATGGTCGAGAGCTGAGGATTAGCCTAAGCGGTAGGCCGGAGAGGGTAGCAGCCATCAGGGCTAGCTATTATGTATGGACACTTTTTGATTTTGCTTCCTGATTCTGCACCACAGATATACATTCATGGGCTCCTTTTTATTACCCTTGTGGATATTGTACATATGATCGTTATACATACATTGATCCAAAATTTGTACAATGACACTCATTTTTTGATATATATATGATACATATATGGATGATTTATGTTGTGATGTGTTCATCTTATTCCATTTTTATAAATGCATATGATATGAGATTCTTATAGTTGATCACGTATGGATGCACTTTATTTATGCTTATGTGATATTTGATGACCATGATATGATATGGATGCATTGTTATGTTCTTTTTCAATATCTTTTCACAATATGCTATGGAATGAATGATATGCGATGCAAATGTTGTGGATGCATTTCTTTTTGTGTATTTTCTATGAATTTTATGAGATGATCATGTAAGAATATGGATGTATGGATGCAAATCCTTGTGATATGCAATGATTTAAGATGTTTAGAATAACAAATCTATATTATTGATCACAACTCAAATGATAATGAAAAATGTATGATGTGATATGCAATAATTATGTCGATGGATGTTTTATGATTATGCTATGATTATGAGATGCATGTATGTTGATGGTTTATGGATGGAGGGTGGATGCATTGATGATTTTTTTGTTGATTTTCATGATACTATGTTAGCGTGGAGAGAAGATACAAGAATAAAGAATGAATGATCGTTGATTTTGATGATTGTTTTAAAAGATCCAACAAGTCTATGATCCATCAAGACTTTATTAGAGATGGTGATGAAACATAAAAAATGAGGATGAAATGTAGGATGAGGAGTTGCTCACACTTCTAGATTGGGATTTTCTGACGTTCCTTATTGTTTGATATAACACATAGACATGATGCATCAAGGTATTGATAACTAGGATGACATTGTATCTAGTGTAATGTACTTTAACTCTGCAAACAGATAGGATAATTCTTGTTCACATTTTGACATACGAAAACCTCATTGGAATGTAAGTTAGAAGCTTAAAATATCTTGGACCAAAGCATACGAAAAATTCAACAACATACCCTAAATGACCTTCCTACACACAACTAAGCAAGTATGTACCAAGATTATTTTACAAAAGTATCCACAAGCACAACAAAAAAAAGTTCATGATTGATGTCCCATTCCTTTCTCTCTAAATCATTTTGATAGAAATCATCGAGAGGTCCTCGAAATGGGCCATTAAGATAAATCATAAGAAAAGATCAAAGAAAAATAGTAAGTGTTATCTATATCTCTTGCCAGTTTAACTTAGCTAAGGTGATGTCCATCGTAGGAAGGATACATCCTAGGACATGTTGATCAGATGGTTGTTTGATGTTGGGAGGATGATGAACTTTATGATAATGATAAGTTGTTGATATAAACTTCACTGACACATTTACCTATGATTTATACTTTAGATTTTGACAATTAGGTTCTCACTTTACGACTTGCAATACTTGTTTTCTATTTGTTTTTCCAAAGGTTGAAGGTGATGATTGATTTATTATGGTTGAAAGTGTATTGCGGGTGAAAGCAAGATGGGATGGATGGTTTTTGGATTTTCTAGAATATTTTAATGTTTTTGGTATTTTGAAAATGTTTTGAGGCTATTTTTGGTCTTTTCGAAAGTTTATGCGAATTTTTAGGATTTTCATATTATTTGAGGCTTCTTAGGGTTTTCCAAGATATTTGATGTTTTTTAGGTCTTTTTGAATGTTTTCTATTGTTCGTGTTTTCCAATTTTCCAATGTTCTTGTATTTTCTAGTTTTCCAATGTTTTTGTATTTTCCAATATTTGGATGTTTTTGAGTTTTCTGAATATTTGGATGTTTAGGGATTTTCGAGAATTTTGACCAAGAGCCTAACCTAAAAGACCTATCCTAGGGGTCTCAGGGGCTGATCAAAGATAAGCCTTGCCTATGTTATACACATAGAGACCATGTAGTTCAACTGACTTGACCCATTAACAAGATGAAGATACGAGTAGTGATGGAAAAGTTAGTTTATTATGATAGACTCCTAAAAGATTGACCTAGGGTGTCTCGGGGGCACATCAATGATAGCCTTGCCTATGTTCAAGCTCAGAGAAAATGTAGTTCAACAAGGGTATCGCTTTTTTGGATTTTTGATGTTTGACCTTTTTAGGGTTTTTGATGTGTTTTGGATGTTTTGGATTTATCCCTTACAATTTTTTGATTTTTTTTGCATTTTCTGATGATAGTTTTACAATTTTTTTTGGGATTTTCGATGAGATTTTATGAATGATTTTGGTGTTTTCTGATAAGATTTTCAATGACCTCAAGATATACAAGAACCCGATATGATTCACAACGAAATGCCCCTAATGTGACATGTTAGACTACTTTGATAAAGGTAGGACAAATAGACCTTTGGGATGTGCCAATTAGTACTAAAGAGTTGCGATACTTCATAATGTCAAGCTATGATAAGGATGTGAATGAGTGATGAATGGTAGTGCAAAGAATGATAGGACCAAAGAGCCACAAAATAGATGGAAGTGCTTTATTTACACAAGGCGTTTGTTTACCATGTTTTCACCAAGGTACTTGCCCAAAGCGCCATCGAAGTGGTTTTCACTAGAGGACAATTTTTTTCTTTACTTTTTCAATCCTTTTTGTCATTTTTTTGGATTTTGATCATTTTTTGATTTTTTTGTATTTTATGGTTTATACACTTCAAGACTAGGCATAATTTTTTTGACATTCAAGCTATTGGTTAGATCCTGTAAGGGTTCACCTTTAGGTGTTGACAATTGGTATGCTCTTGATCCATAGCTAGTTGTGACAACAAAGGGACCCAACTACTTAGGTTTAAACTTTCCTTTACTATTATGATTTGGTAGGTTCTTCTAATTCCACTTTAGTACAAAAGCCCCTACTTGGAAAGACCGACATTTGATCATCTTGTTATAACTCCATTTTAGTCGGTTTTGATACAATTGCAATTGATTGAGAGCATCGAGATGTTGCTCGACCCAAGAATTCTAGCTCATTCAGCTGAGATACTCTGTATTCTTCAGCAGTGATCAGATTTTGTAGTGACACTTGTAATGATGGGAGTTCAACCTCAATAGGAAAGATGGATTTGATCCATAGACTAGAGAGAATGGGTTTGCACCTATAGGTGTGTGGATACTGGTTTGATAAGCCCAAGAGAGAGATTTAGCTACAGATGCTAATCACGACCAACTTCATTAACTATCTTCTTCAGGATTTTTAGGATAGTCTTGTTTGTACCCTCATCCTAGCCATTACCTTAGGGATAATACCAGGTAGATAATCAATGTTGGATATTGAATCTTTAGCACAACTCTTTCACATCCCGATTCTTAAAGGGTGTTCCATTGTCTAAGATTAGGTTTTTTGGGATACCATAACGGAAAATGAGGTAGTTCAAGATAAACTTTGTAATTTTTTTCCTCATTATGTAGGTCATAGGAATGGTTTCTACCCACTTAGTAAAGTACTCAGTGGTGGTTATGATAAAATTGTGGCCATTGGATGAGGTTGGATTGATTTTTCCTATAAGGTCAATCCCCCACTATGAAAAAGGCTAGGGTGTGATCATTGGCTACAATTCTTGAGCTAGAGCATGAATCAGATCCCCATGTTGCTAACACTAGATGCACTTCTACACGTATTGATGAGCTTCCATTTCCATGGTTGGCCAATAGTATCCCATCCTCAACAATTTCTTAGCTAATGTCATATTGCTAGAATGGGACCCACATATGCCATCGTGTACTTCTGTTAAAGCAGTTAAGGCTTCCTCTTGGTTAAGACATCATATTAATGTCCCTTCGATGCTTTGTTAGTAAAGGGTATCACCCAGGATCACAAATCAAGATTCCTTTTTAACAAACATCTTTTTAAGGTTTGAGGTGATGTCAGATGGAAGGGTTCCTCTACTAAGATAGATAAATATGCCATGCTACCATGAGGATCTGGGACCAACAATGACACGTGAATTTAGATTCAAGGATTTCAAAAATTGGTACAAGAAGTTGTTCTACCAAGAACTCGCATTAGAGGACATTTTTTGACATATCTAACAATGATCTGATTATTTCCATGGAATCCACTGTTCTATTATTTATGTGAGGAATCTGCTCAAAAGTTATGTCTATTCAAAGATCATTGAGATTCTCCACCATCTTCTTGTAAGGAGTGATATTGTCATCTTTAGTTTGATAGTCGTCATTGACTTGGTTGATAACCAACTGTGAGTCTCCATAGACTTTCATCTCTTGAATCTACCACTGAAATTTTATCCTTAGACCTATAATTAAGGCTTTGTACTCAACAATGTTGTTAGTATAGGGAAATGAAAGCCTATATGACTTTTGGATACAATCACCTTGAGGGGTGATGAAAATAATTCCTGCTTCATATCCATGTTGGGTGAATGATCCATCAAAGTACATCTTCCACTAAGCTATGAGATTGATAAGGAACATTGATTCATCAGGGGATTCAAATACCAAGGGGTTCTCAACATAGATGGGTGCTTCTACTAGTTGGTCTGCGATCACTTATCCTTTGAGTGTCTTGCACTCCATATACTCTATGCCAATTTTTTTTAAGATCATCACCCATTTGGCCATGCATCCTATGAAAGTTTCTTTGGATAATAGGTATTTGAGTGGATCAATATTTGCAATGAGCTTTATTTGGTGTGATAGCATGTAGTGTCTAAAATTTTGTGAAGAAAAAATAATTGCTAGGCATGCCTTCTCAATGGGTGAATAGTTCATCTAATAACCCACCAAGGTTCTACTAATGTAGTAGATAGCCCTTTCCTTTCCATTTTCATCATGTTGTGCCAGAAGAGCTCCTAGTTTTGTTGATGTTGCTGAGATATATATGATCAAGGGTTTGTTTGGTATTGGTGGCATGAGTACGGGAGGTGTCAGTAGATAATCTTTGATCTGATGGAAAGCTTTATCACACTTGTCATCCCACTTGTAGGTTATCCCTTTATAGAGAAGATGTGAAAAGGGGTGGATTTTATCTGATAGTTGTGCTATGAACCTTCTGATGGATTGCAGTCTTCCTTGTAATCCTCTCATCTACTTTAGTTTTTGCAGTGGTTCATGTAGAGGATAGCTTTTACCTTTGTTGGATCAATTTCTATCCCTCTTTGTGAAACAATAAAGCCAAGAAACCTCCTTGATGTGACCCCAAAGACACTTTTTTGGATTTAGCCACACCTTGTATTCTTCAATTCTGTCAAAGATGGGTCTTAAGAATTGTATGTGCTCACTTCTCTTTGATTTTTCCACAATATCATCCACATAACCTTCAACTATTTTGTGGATCATGTCATGAAAGATGAGGGTCATTTCTCTTTGATAGGTTGTTCTTGCATTCTTTAATCCAAATGGCATCACATTCTAGAAATAGGTTCCCCATGGACAAGTGAATGCAGTTTTATGTTGATCTTGCTTGGTGATTATAATATGATTATAGCCTGAAAAACTATCCTGAGTGATAGCATTTCATGCCCAGCTATTAGGTCCAAAATGAGATCAATGTTTAGAAGAGAGAAATAATCCTTTGGACATGCTTTGTTTAGGTCTCTGAAATCGGTGCATATTCTGATACCCCCAGTGGGTTTTGAGACTGGTACTAGTTTTAAAACCCACTTAGGATAATCTATTGGTCAAATAAATCCAACGTCAAGAAGATTTTGTAACTCTATTTTCACCAAGAGTGCTATTTGTGGGTGCATCTTCCTTAATTTCTACTTGACTAGCTTGGATTTAGGATAGATGCCTAAGAGATGAACAACTACTTCAAGATTGAAGCTTGACATATCTATGTATGACCGTGCAAAGTTAGCTCTTTTCTCTTTGAGGAATGTTGCAAGATTCTTTTGTTCTTCATCCAACAATGATTCGGTATAGAAAGTGATCTTAGGTGCTTCTTCTATTCCCACATTCACTGGAGTGTCCTTTTCTACTAGCACTGTTGATGCATTGCACTAAGGGGGAGATTGAATCCCTCATCCTTGGGCGAATTAGAGAGGTTTTCACTGTCAGATGCATCATTTTGTTTTACTATTTTAGGATCAGAGAGTGCCACTAGGTGGTTTTCACTCAAGGATCTGCATGTTAGTTGCATTTCATTAATTTTGTGACTGAAGGATTCAATTGTCTCTCCATAGTATGCTCCTGTATTGAGATCTATGTCAAAGCCTACTTTATGATCTTCCCATGATAAGTTGTCATAGAGTCCCATGAATTCTAAGATCGCTTCATCATTTTTTAATAAATCTAGAATCGATGGTCCTTGTTGGTCCATGTCAATAAGTTGTGGGTAGACTAGGTGTATTTCAATTAGTTGGTTGCTTGGGACAAAGGATGTTATGTATATCATAAAGAAAGTGTTGTTCTCAAATAGGTCTGCAACATCAAGAGGAAATTCATCCAAGGTTGTATCACGTGGTGTAGGTAACCAAGAAGAAGCCTCAACCCATTTAGCAGGAGTACCTTTTCTAATAAGTGCGATCTTGCTAGTAGTACAACTTAGACCAAGATTCCTTAATCATTTCTCAAGAACAACAGGTTCTAGCAAACCTTCGTCATTCTGTCCTAGTTTCTCATTCTTGTTATATCCCATGCTTTTCATTAGCTACAAGCCTTTTTTGTCAACCTCCATTAGAAGAACATGAACATGTCCTTCATCTTGATAGAGGAGTTTAGAGATATCTTCCTCATTTAAGTCTTCTTGATTCAAATCCCCCCACTTGGTGAAGGTAGTAGCTGCAATCTTGATTGTTTCAGGTTCTTTGGTGCTAGATGTGGGTTTCTCATGAGATTAAGGAGAAATAGGTAACTCTCCTAAGACAAAGGTGTCTTTCAATAGCTTGTAGTTTCCACAACCATTATATTGGATCATTGCTTTGACATCGGGTATACTCTGCACAATGGGTATTTTTGCTATTGAGGTAGAGGCTAGGGATGTTGGATCAACAAATGAGCTTGATGGTGTAGGCCCTTCATCATTATTGGGTAATTGGAGTATCTTATAGAACTTTGCTTCAATACTTTTGTAGTAGTAAAAAGGCTCAGGATCTCCATGGATAGTGATTTCTCTGCCTTCAAAAGGAAACTTTACACATTGATGATAGGTCGAGCCCACAAATTTTAGAGCATGGGTCCATGGTTGACCAAGTAGGATGTTATAGGGAAGATCAAGATCAAGCACTTGGCATGTAGTCTCTGCAATAAGAGGTCCCACTTGAATGGGAAGTGCAATGATTCCTTGTGATACCCATTCTTGGTCATCATATGCTCTATGGTGGTAATCTTTTCTTTCTCAATATAATATCTTCTAAATAGCCCAGATGTTTGATTAAATGAAGGGTACAAATATTTAGACCAACACCTCCATCTACCAAGACTCTTTTTACCTAGTTTTTATGAATGATAACCTCAAGGTGTAAAGAATAGTTATGGGATGGTTCTAATGGTAGGTCTTGCTTAGAGAAGGTGAGAAGATGGTTGGTGATATGGCCTACCATAGCTTGAAACTAATTAGTATCTATATTCTCAGGAATAGATGACTCAGACAAGGCTTTCTCCAATATTTCCCTATGTGCAGGGGATAGCCTTAAAAGTTCTAAGATTGATATTTGTGTGGGGGTTTGCTTAAATTGATATAGAAGATTGTACTTGCTAGGATTAGATGTGGGAAAAGTAGGTTGTGTCCTAGATTGAGATAGGACTCCTTGAATGGTTATTTTTTCATGTTGTGTGGTGACTCCACATTCCTCACTAGCTCCGTTGATGGTGACAAAAATAATGGCGCTATCATAGGAAGCCACTATGTTGGAATAGGTATGTTGTATGTTTGTGTAATCCTTAACTTTTCCGTTGTTGTTTGATTTGTTATGATTTGACAAAGGGTTCTTGCATATCTTAAGGCCCTGATTTCTAGTTGGTACCTCAATCGATATGGTGTCATTCTCTATGAGATGTTGAATGATATTCTTAAGTTTCATGCAATTTATCGTTTTATGTCCTTTGATTTTGTGAAAGTCACAAAGATCGCGCTTGTTATACCAGGATGGTTTCTCTTGCAGTTCTTGGTAGTATTCAAAGTTGGGAAGTGTTATCAAATTTGAATCTACCAACTTCTTCATGATTGTTTCAATGGGTTTCGATAATTGTGTGTATTTACATTTGGAATAGTTGTTCCTGTTAGCGGTTTACCTTTGTTACATGTTAGTGTTATTGATATGATTTTTCTGAGGAGGTGTTGTTTGATGTACCATTGGTTGAACATTGGAAACTTGATTATTGTTGGGTCTAGGAGCACTTAGTATGACCTTAGCTTTTACCACACTATCATTTGTTACATTTTTGTTCTTTTCCCAGACACGAGGTTTCTCATTTGAACTTGTTGATGGTCAATTGGAAGCTTGAATATTTCCTTGTAATATTAGAGCTCTTTTGATGTTAAGGGCTCTAAGGAAAATCTTGTCATATGATTGATGCACTGCATTTTCAAGTGGAAAGATAAATCGAGGTCTAGATTGGCTATGTTGATTCCCACTTGTTGTTCATCAGGAAGAGGCCACTTGCTTTTACTAGCTCCCTGTCTCCATCATTGTAAGAAATTGGCTAAAGATTCTCCTTTGTTTTTTCTAAGAGTATACAATTCCTCTAAACTAACATCCATTTCAATATTAAAGGAGAAGTAATCAATGATTTTGTTAGTGATTTCTTGAAATGTTTTGATGTCAAGAGGTAGATGAGAAAAACAATCCATTGCAAGACCTGTTAAACTTTGAGGGAAGAGGAACATTAGATATGAATCATTATAGGCTACCTCCATACACATTATGTTAAATTCTTTGATATGATTGACAAGACTTCCCCTCCCTTTTTATTTGTCAAATTTGGGGATTTCAAAACCAAGAAGGAATGGTACCATTGGAATGTTTTGATCAGATGAATAAGGACATAGATTATGTGTATGGGGTTTCTTGGTCTTTCCCAATTGAAGGTCCTATATTTCTTGTGATAGCACCTTGAATTGTGATGCTAGATCATCTTGTAGGTTTGGGGGAGGAACATATGGTGGGATGATGGATGAGTTAAATGCAGGATTTTGATATGATAAGGTGTTGTATGGGGTGTATGGTGGTGTGAGATTCTATGAAGGTGATTTTTGTATTGATGTATATGTTCCTAACGTGTTTGGATTGATGATGTTTTGTTGAGGGTTATAGTAGGAACTTGGTTGTTCTTGTTGTTGTTGGGCATACTGTTGAGCTAGTAAGACTTGTTGTTGTTGCACCACTAGGGCTTCTTGTTGTACTTGTTGTTGCTGCACCATAAGGGCTTGTTGTTGGGCCTATTGTTGTTGTTGTGTTTCTAAGGCTGCTTGTTGGGCTTGATGTTGTTGTTGTTGTGTTAAGGCTACTTGTTGAGCTTGATGTTGTTGTTGTGCTAAAGTTGCTTGTTGAGCTTGATGTTGTGTTAATTTTTCTTGTTGAGGTTGATGTTGTTGTTGTGCTAAGGCTACTTTTTGTGCTACTTGTTGGTAAGATTTTTGTGCTTGCTATAAAGCTATGGTATGCGCTTGCTATAAAGCTAGGGTATGTGCTTACAATGTAGGATCAAGTGGTTGGGACATTTGTGATGGATTGGGGATGTTGATGTTTTGAGTGGGTAGCGGATTTTTGATGAGAGGTGGAGGGTTCCCTTGATTTAAAATTCCT
>VDFB02154633.1:0-19710 GCA_007258455.2 Sequoia sempervirens | reverse complement strand
AGGGGAACAAGCTTTTGAAAAAGTCAAATTGTTGAGGAGTTTGAGGAAAAAATAAGCAAAGGCTACATAATTGGGTAAAACTCCTCCATTTTAAACTCTGGTTTTTTAGGTATGTGAAGTCTTTGTATATTTTCTTTCATTCTATTATGGCTTGCTTTCATTTTTGTTGTTTTGCTTATTCCATGTTGATCAATTGTTTGTTTGTCATGTTACAACCTTAAGTTATCAATGGGAATTTTAAATTACACAATTCTATACACTTTCCTATTACGTTTTTTAAACCACATCTCTTTGAGGCATTTTTTGTTAAATTTAACAATTGACTTTTCTTTGTGTATGCTTCCAAAGCTTTCATTGAGGTATGTTGTCAAACAGTGATACAAACTAGCTGATTTCCTTGTCTATGCTACCAAATTTTCCATACATGTCTCTAAAAAATTGGAATATACTCCTAATGCAGTAGGGGGACACCTGCAACATACAAACACATAACTCCAATCTACAAACAAATTTTCAATTTATAATTTCATCAGGAGCTCTTCTTTCAACAAATTCACATTGTTTAGGTTGTAGCATATCAAAGTCACTCAATCGGGTATAATTCCCCACACAACCTTCTCACTTCTTAGCAGACCCCCAAATCCAAAAAAATTCCTTACTTAGGTCTCAAAATAAAAGATTTTCCAGGTTTTAGGACCTTGCATGCTCAAATAGGTTTCCAATACAAAAACCCTCAATTTGCTCATAAATATCTAGGGTTTTCTATATTTCACAACTCCAAGGCCTTCCAAGCCTTACCAAAGCATCAAACAAGATTGTTAGGGTCTGCAAAAACAAAATAAACCTTCACTAGGCCCTTAGCCTCATTAGATCTCAAAAACACCACTTTGGTTCCTCCTTTTCATGCCAAAAACTCACATTCTTAGCCTAAGATAACATCACCAGCCCTATAGACACCTTACCACTATTAAAAGAAACATGAAACTTGAAAAAAACATATTATAGGCCTTTCCTCCAAATCACAAGTCACCACAATAGGAGGAAAGACTCCATCTTTAAATAAAAGTAAAACTCATATCCTGCTGGTCTATACAAACTGATCATGAATAATGGAGTTTTTCGTTCATTGAAACAACCAAAGCAATCTCAAAATCGATTGAATTCCAAGTTAAGACCTACCACCATAGTGATTTATGAATTTCTAATCATGGGAGGCCTGTACTGGGCCACACACAGGAAAAAGAAACTGAAAAAATAGAAAAAATACTTGTAACTCCATAGTTTAGGCATTGAGTGTTACAAGCCACCATCAAGAGTGTTACAAGCTAACAAGATGGAAGGAATTCTTATATAAGGATAATTTTCAATGTAGCAGGTACTGGCTTTAATACCAACTACAATGGCAACATTGAAATTCCCTAGTAGTATTTATGTTGAGGAAATTCCTTTAGTTGGAAGGATTCAAAGCACATCAACCACATGTGGTACAAATGATTAAATCCCAGAGACAATCTGTAGCAATGAAGGAGTCTGAAAAGGAAGACAAAGCAACACTGGCGACTCAAGAGAAACTTCATCTTTCAAAAACAAAGTCAATTAGGTTGGAAAATGTTTGGATTGGGCCAGCATTTGGTGGAAGAGGAAGAAAGATGATTGGAACTCTGGAGGCCCACCATACTAGATTTCAGTATTCAACCATGAGAGTAGATGAGAGAGTTGATATCATGTATCAAAACATTAAGCATGCATTCTTCCAGCCAACAAAGAAGGAGATGATTAATTTGCTTCATTTTCATTTGCATAACCATATCAAGGCATGGGAACCAAGAAGACCAAGGATGTTGAGTTTTATATGGAGGTAATGGATGTGGTCCAAACTTTAGGAGGGACAAGAAGGTCAATGTATGATTGGTGTAGGAGCACCATTTAGTAGGTTTTGTTCATCAAGGAAAATAAGGAGTAGAATATAGGATTTTGAGTTTTGTATTAAAATAAGGTCTATGAGACCATTCTATTATGTATTTAGTCATATTTGAGCTGTATTAGGTGTTTAGGAGGTTGGGTTTTTCAAAAAGTGAAAAATGTTTAAAAATTGCAAAAATGTGCAAAATTTGCATTATGGAGGAAATGTGAAGAGTCAAACTAGTTCAAAGGTCAGTTAGGAAGGTGAATCAGTTTTTAATTGGTGGGAAAGACTTTAAAAACATGGAGAAATCGAATTGAAGGTTGGATTTTGTGATTTGAAGAAGCAAAAGCAATAAAAACTTAGAATTTTCCAGAATTTTCTGTATTTTCAACTGTAGCAACTGATTGTACGGTCTGTATTTCAATTAGTTGATCCATATTTTTTGATATTTGTATATTAGAAGGAGCTACCTTTCTTTTTAATCCATTTAGAAGGTTTTTCATAATGTTTTGTGCATTTTATCATCAATTTACTAAAATCGGCCCGAACTTGTACATTTGAAGGTTTTGAGTGAATAAAAATAGATTTTTGACCCATTCCTCTTTCTCTAGACTTTGTAACATGAGGAATGGTTCTGCACTAACATTATTAAGGTGTGGGAATGATGTGTTAGTGTTGGGGAGGTCTAAAAGTGAGATGGGTGTGAAACCCATATGTGTAAAAGTAAGTTTTGTTTAAGAAAAATGGTGGTTTTGAAGAGTCAAATTTTGTTTTTGTGTAGGCAAGTGTTATTTGATGATTTTTTGAGCTTGTGTAGGGTATCAAAAACTTGTTTGCGTAATTTTTAGGTTGTTTTTAGCTTTGGAAGTATCATTTTCAATAAACCCCTAGGGTTTAGGCTACAATAGAGGGTTTTGTGGTTTACCGATTGCACGGTGGTATAACTGAGATATGATTGTGGATTTTGAAGTTTTGACACCTTAGAATTGCTTCCCCTAGAATTGGTAAGGTTTGGATAAGTTTAGAGTATAGACCCTTTGTTTAACCAGATCGATCCCTTATGGGTCCAAAGGGCAAAATGGCTGCAAATTTCAACATGAGGTTACTCAGAAACCGTGACACTTAGAAAATTATCTTCTAATTCTATGGAATCATGTTGGGCACCTCTACAATAACCTCTCTCAGTTTTCATTATCTTAGAGTGGTTTTCCCGTGGTGTCCAGTTTACAGTTGATGGAACAAGTGTCAAATGGAAGCAGTGGAAAGTTGCAAAGTGGTGCAACTTTCATTCTACAACTTGTGTGACCAAACATATTCTTCCAATGCATATGAATAGGCTTGTTTATGCTAGGCATGGTCATCTTTCATACCCAAACATGTAGAATCGCTCTGAGCTACGTTCAACCAGATCGATCCCTGAAGGGTCCAAAGGGCAAAATGGAAGCAAACTTCAACATGAGGTTACTCAGACACCGTGTTGCTTAGAAAATTATTGTCTAATCCCATGGGATCATGTTGGGACCCTCTATAATAACCTCTCTTAGTTTTTTTTATTATCTTGGAGTGGTTTTCCCTTGGTGTCCAATTTTTAGTTGATAGAAAAAGTGTCAAATGGAAGCAGTAGAAAGTTCCAAAGTTGTGCAACTTTCGTTCTGCAATTCGTGTGACCAAAAAAACTATTCCAATGCATTTGAATATGCATTCTTACACTAGGGATAGTCCTCTTTCGCACCAAAATATGCAGAATCGCTCTAAACTACGTTCAACCGGATCGATCCCTTAAGGGTCCAAAGGGCATAATGGCTGCAAAATTCAGCATGACGTTACTCAGACACCATGACACTTAGAAACTTCTTGTCTAATCCTATGGGATCATGTTGGGACCCTATACAATAACCTCTCTCAGTTTTTGTTATCTCAGAGTGGTTTTCCTGTGGTGTCCAATTTTTAGTTGATGAAAAAAGTGTCAAATGGAAGCAGTGGAAAGTTGCAAAGTGGTGCAACTTTCATTCTGCAACTTGTGTGACCAAACAAAATGTTCCAACACATCTGAATATGCATGTTTACTCTAGGGATGGTCCTCTTTCACACTCAAACATGTGGAATCGTTCTGAGCTACGTTCAACCAGATCGATCCCTTTAGGGTCCAAAGGGAAAAATGGCTGAAAACTTTAGCATGAGGTTACTCAGAAACCATGATGCTTATAAAATTCTTGTCTGATCCCATGGGATTGCGTTGGGCCCCTCTACAATAACCTCTCTCAGTTTTGGTTATCTTGGAGTGGTTTTCCCGTGGTGTCCATTTTTCAGTTGATGGAAAAAGTGTCAAATAAAAGTAGTGAAAAGTTGCAAAGTGGTACAACTTTCATTTTGCAACTCATGTGACCAAACGGACTATTCCAACACATCTAAATAGGCATGGTCCCTTTTACACCCAAACACGTGGAATCGCTCCAAGTTACGTTCAACTGGATCGATCCCTTAAGGGTCCAAAGGGCAAAATGGATGCAAAATTCAACATGAGGTTAGTTAGACACCGTGATGCTTAGAAACTTCTCGTCTGATCCCATGGGATTGCATTGGGACCCTCTACAATAACCTCTCTTAGTTTTTGTTATCTCAGAGTTTTTTTCCCGTGGTGTCTAGATTTCAATTGATGGAAAAAATGTCAAATGGAAGTAGTGGAAAGTTGCAAAGTGGTGAAACTTTCATTCTGCAATTCAGGTGACCAAACAAACTTTTCCAATGCATCCAAATAGGAATGTTCATGCTAGGTATGGTCCTCTTTCTCACCCAAACACATGGAATCGCTCTGAGCTACATTTAACCAGATCGATCCCTTAAGCATTTTAGTGTAGTATGTTGGAAATAGGCCATTCCACCTATTGTTGAGGATGTTTCTCATTGATATGGGCTTGATGTAAGTAGGATATAGGGAGTAGGAATAGAAATAACATTAGTAAGGGAATTGGAAGAGATTACTAACGTTGCCCCTGTTGAAAATTCAAAATTGAGGCCCCTTAAAAGCAAGGCTAGAAGAGGTGAAAAGAAGAAATTATTTGAAAATAAGTTAGAATAGGTTGGAAATAGGGTGATATTGTGGAGTTTGATGTGTTCAAAAGGTCTACAAGGATAGGGGAGGTCAAAAGTATGTTATGGCATGACATGCCCTAGTTGGGAAAACATGGGTTTTGAATGAAAAAGAGAGGTTTGAGGGAGTAAACGTGGGTAAAGTCAAGGGGAAACATAATTTGGTCATCAATTAAGTTTGCGTAGGAAAAATGAAGAGTGTTGGAATAGGTTTTGAGGTTCAAGTTCGGGGGTTCGGTTCGCCGGTTTGGCCAAAATTTTTTGGAGGGGCGTTCAGTTCATTTTGGGTTTGTTGGTACAAAAAACATGTAAAAATATATATATATATATCTATGCAACCTAGAAGCATTAATTAGGATTAGAATATCACATATCATCATATAAACAACAAAACCACCATAAACTTGAATGCCATTTAAAACAACAAAATTGAAAAAAAATAATGTGTTTATAACTTGCAAAAAAATGTGAATAAAATCACGCTAATTTTCGCGTGAAAAAAAACCATGAGACCATAGCTTGTTGCTTACTATTATTCTTTGATATATTTTTCCAAGAATCCATGGCTTGTTAGAAATACTTATTTTAGGCTTTTAGCCATAGCAGCAAGGCAGTGAATTGTTTGATAAAATGCTTTTGGTAGACATGTACGTGAAAAATGTGGTAGCATAGACAAGGCGATGAATTGTTTGAAAAAATGCCTCAAAAAGAAATGTGGTTTCATGATGGAATGGCATGACGAAGATGCTATGGATTGTCATGGTTTTCGCGTTTTTCCAAGCATCCATAGTTTATTAGTGTTGGTGCACCTTTGTAAGCACAGCCCTCCCATGTGAAGTAATTGCATTGTCTTTGCTTATGTTGTTTCTAAACAACTATATTGTACAGTTGAAATTTTGTCATCTATCAGCATCTAGTTATTAGTTATGGAATTTGAGTAATGCTTTGAAGGTTTGAATGATGTGTAATGCCAACAAAACCAACAATATGAATATAAACTACACAAATCCTATTAAGTAGAATTCATTAGTTAAGAAGTTTCTCTTTATTCTATAACCTCTATGCGTTTGAGTAAATCAGCACTAGGAGGTGTTCCCTCGAAACCTCCAATATTAGCTTGTTCAACATCCAAAATCACATATTAAAATACCATTAGTAAAACAATGCTATTAACATATAATAAATTTATAATTGTTTACTAGTTACATACCCCACTAATAGGTGTACTATAGAAATAAGTAGGTGGAGGACCGGTGTATCTAGTCTCAACACTGTGACCTTGCAATTTTATTAAAATAATAAAACTAAATTAGTTAATCTTGCATTTTAGAATCAAAATTTAATAAATTAAATTCAATGAACATGTTGACTTTTACCTGACTATCAATGCCATATGCATGATGCAAATGTTAACCATCCTATCCATCCCTATAGCAACATACGGATCCTGCGTAGCAGCATACATATCTTGCATAGTAGCCTCTTGAGTGCCGGTGGAGTCATATGAACAGGTTGCCCCACAAGATTGAAACACATGCGTTTGAAGGCCACTACTTGAAGACTCCCCTGGATGGCATTGTACAATAGGGATAGTATGATGGATGACACTCCAGGTCAAAGTGTTGACCACCTACAATGTCTCTATGTTGGCACTCTCCTTCGCAATGACAGGCATAACAATGTGCTCATGAGGCGGCCTAGCGAGAGGTCATCTCCCTTGCCACGCAGGATTCAATTGTGCATCAGGCCTATCCTAAGTTGACCCCCCACCTCTCCCCTAGAACTCTCTCATATTAAAATAATTTGGGATTTGGTTCAATACGAACTCATTGTATAGTTTCCTAAGAAAATATTGGGTGACTTCACAATTGTTGCACGGTGGGTAATCAAAGACCAAGTACCACCTATCATAAAAATAGTTCCTAATCTCTTGGTGGTGGCACCAATGAATAGGAGACCTCTTCGCATTGAGGCTAAGATTTTGATTTGTTCTAGGGTTAGCGAATAAAGAGCACAAATCACCTTTAGTAATTTTAAAATCTTTTACTTGTTTGTATGATAGTTTATCTGCATAATATGCCCTAGCTACCTGCCTCCTATCTTTCCATCTTGTTATTTGTTGGGTTATTGAATCTACATTTTTTAACATCTCTTTCATTGAATTTTCTAGGGTCATTATTTCTATGGTTGAAGCATTTGGATCACTCAACCTACTGATAAGATCCTCAATTTGTTTTTTGTTCTCAAATTCACTCCTCAAATTTTGTTGAGTGCTAGGAGGGTGTTGAGTGATTGGTGGGGGAGGTTGATTTTGTTGTTGAGGATTTTCCTATTCTTCTTGTTATGGATTTTGAGGATTTGCAGGATCATTTACATCTCCTAAATTTAAAAAAAAATAAAATAAAATCTAACCTAAAACAAACAAAATCAACTTGAAACTAAGAAATTCAAAACAAATAGCAAACAATACTTACCTCTTGCACCTCTTCATCATCGTGGCGCCATCTTTGCAAAGAAAAAACAACTATTGTTGATGAATTTTGTAGAATTCCTCCTCCTAGAAGGAAAATATGAAAATGAGGATTTTTGGCTGTGGGTAGAGCAGAAAAACAGACAACAAAAAATGAATCACTTTCACTTTTTTTTCTTTTAAAATGACATAACGTGAGCGCGTTATAATGTGTTCATGTTATAATGCACTCGCATTATGTCATTTTCAATTTTTTTTGAATTAGCCACAAAAGTGTAACCCAACTTCATGCACCCGCCCTAAAGTATCATTTCCTTTTTTGGAATAGGCAGCATGAGTACAATGGGAGTGAGTTGTTACTCCTTGACATGTTGGAATGCTTGGTCACATCTCCCATCCCACTTGAAGGTGATGTCCTTGTGTAGGAGATGAGTGAAAGGGTGACATTTTTCCACCAATTATGCGATGAATTGCCTGATGGATTGCAACTTTCCTTGTAAAATCCTTAGCTATTTTAGTGTTTTTGGATGAGGCATCTCTATTATAAATTTCACTTTTGTAGGATCCACTTCAATCCCTCTTCTTGACACTATGTACCCTAACAAATTTTTAGATGTTACTTTGAACACACATTTCTTAGGGTTGAGTCTTAGATTGTACTGCTCAAGCCAATCAAACACCCTTGCAATATTTGTCAAGTGATCTTCCCTTTTGAATGACTTTGCTAGAATGTCGTCCATATAGTCTTCCATGATTTTGTGTAGCATATCATGGAAGGTGGTCATCATTGCTCTTTGATATGCTGCTCCTGCATTCTTTAGACCAAACAACATTATATTCCAGGAGAATTCCCCCAAAGCACAAGTAAATGCTATTTTGTGTTGATCGCCTAGAGAGATCTTTATCTAGGTATATCTGGAGAAACCATCCATTAAGGATAGCTTCTCATGCCCTATTGTTAGATCTATGATCATTTCGATACTTGGAAATGGAAAGTCATTCTTTGGACAGGCCTTATTCAGGTCTCTAAAATCTGGGTAGATCCTTATGCCTTCAGTAGGCTTTGATACTGGTACTAGATTGGATATCCATTTTAGAAAATCAATGGGTCTAATGAAACCCACGTCTAGTAGCTTTTTGAGTTCTACCTTTAAAAATAATGCTATCTAAGGATGCATTTTTTTGAGTTTTTTCTTGATAGGCTTTGCTCCATGAAATATGGCTAAGTGATGTACCACTAGTGTTGTATCTAGTCCAGGCATATCTGCATAGGTCCATGCAAAGTTTACCTTCCAAGTGTTGATGAAATCTATGAAGTTTTCTTTCTCTTTAGGATCAAGTGATGCTGCATGATATGTTATCTTCGGGTCTTTTGTTGTGCCAACATTTATGGACTCTACTTCTTCTACTAGAAGCATTGGCCTTTCTTGATATTATGATATGGGGAGATTGAACCCTCCATCCTCGGGTGCTTTTGAGAGGTTTTCACCTTCAAATGCATCCTTTATTTTCTTCTTTTCTAGATCCAATAGAGCCACAATGTGGTCTTCTCTAGGGGATCATATTTTTATGTTTTTCCTTTCATTTTTGTGACTAGAAATTTCAGTCTCTCCATTGAAGTATGCATCTTTTTCGAGTTCCATGATGAACCCTACTTTGTGATCTCCTATTGGTATGTTTATTTGAAGTCCCACGAACTCTATGATTGCCTCATCATTTTGGAATCGATCCAGAATGGGTGTCTGTTGTTTTTGGTCCCAATCTATCAGTTGTGGGTAGTAGAGTGGTAGGTTATCATCATTATCCATAAAGCTTATGTAGGTTGCGAAAATGGTTAGTATGGATCTGGTATCTTTTTCCCATTGGGTGTCTAGGTCGTCATTGATAGAAGTGAGGGAATCATATCTGGTGATGAAAAAAGAAGAATCCCATTCATATTTGTTAGAGTCCATTCTAGAATGATAATAGATGTTGGGGATGGTTCCGATATACTGGAGAGGGAACCTATCAATGCTAAAGTTGTCGAATAAGTCTTCAACGGGTAAATCATTGTCCATGATATGGTAGATATCCAGTGCCTTAACACTAGCAATAATTTCTCATTTCTTAAAAGAGGTTTGTTTGGTTTTTGGAATAACCACATCTTTTGGATTATAACCTCGGGTATGTGCAAGATCATGATGGGCCAAAAAGTGGCGATATGATGAGTATGTGTAGGGTATGTGGCTGGTGACTTTTTTTTTACCCAAAATTGATGAAACAAAAAGGGTTTTCAAAGGAGATTCTCAACTTTCCACCAATATAAATTATGATTTACTTTGAATTTAATAAATAATAATTATTTATTTTCTATTTGAATAATGACTAAAGTCTTGATTGATAGGTTGATTGAAAACATCTATAGCTTTCAAAGGTATCACATTTTTGAATCTGAAACATGTACATCACATTCTATGCTTTGCATACTATAGGATTAAAAAATTGAATTTCATGAAGTTTTGACCAAGTTAAGGTGGTCAAACATATGAGTTTTTATATCTTTTAAAATTTGTAATAAAAAATCATAATTAATTATTTACTTGGAAAAAATTACAAAAATATGCATCACATCATGACATGAGTCTTCTACTTATATCTAAAATCTTTATAAAAATATTATCATTTTATTGTGGTTAGGGTGGTCGATTGACACCTACTTATTTTTTCCCTGAAATTTAAGTACTACTACATTGAAATTTCAAATTTTCACCAAATAGATTTAAAAAAATAAAAATCCTAGTAGCTTAGAAACTACATTGAATTTTCTATAGATTCTCTTCTTACATATTTTTGAAATAATATAGATAACTTATTCAAATTTTTACGTCAAGTTGCCTAGCTCTAATTTTTCTTATTTTTTTGCCACTTAAGGGCCTATTTTTTCCATGATGATCCTACACAAATCCCCTCGTCCCATATTTTTCTTCCTCTATTTCACTATGATAGGCTTAGATCAACCTTTTTCTTGTATCCCAAGGCCACATGTTCCTTGATACCCCTTTTTTTAGCTAATTGATAAGCTCTATTGTTAGGGTTAATTAGAATGGGTTGTGGCTTTTCTAGTTCTTTTTGGTCCTCCTTGTAAATCATAGATGAGAAGTCCTCCTTGAATATTTCTTCATCTTTCATGTCTCCCCACCTAGTGAAGATCATGGGCTTGGCTATCATTTGCACTATCTGAGTAGGCTTGATCTCTTTCAGACCTCCATAGACCTTGGGTGTTTGTGGGAGCATAACAATGCAAAATGCTTGGTTAAACTGGTAATTCCCATTACCCTTGTCAAGTACTTGTACCTTGGTTTCCATTTTCGGTTGCTCACTTGATGTGATTTTGATTGAGGTCAATGGTAGCATGGAATGTTTAGCATATGAAAATGAATGGAAGGCTATGTTGTTGCTAGGAACATGTTGGATTTTATTGTACTTCTCTTCCAAATTTGCACATAAATGAAAAGGCTCAGGATCGACATATAAGGTTACTTATTTTCCTTCGTGGGGAAACTTTAGGCACTAATGAAAGGTCGATGGTACTACTTGTAATGCATGGATCCAAAGTCATCCTAGAAGGAGCTTATACAACAACTCAAGATCAAGTACTTGACATGTCATTTTTGTGATGGTCGGTCCTATCTACACTGGTAGCCTGACTATTCCTTCATAATTTCTTTCAAGGTCATCATAGGCCCTTATGGTGATACTCTTTCCTTTTTCAATAACATCGTCAGAATACCCCAACTATTTGATGAATTTTAAGGTACATATGTTTAATCCCACACCATTATCTATTAATACTCACTTGACCATGGTTTTGTGAACACCAACCTCTATGGAGAGGGCTTGGTTGTGGAATGTTCTTTGTGGTAGATATTTCTCAAAAAAGATTAAATGATTACTTGCTGTGATATTGCCAACCATGGCTTGGAACTGACTAGGATCAAGGTTGTTAGGGACTATTGTTTCCAATGTTTTTTCCAATATTTCCCTATGTGTAGGTGACAGTTTTAACAACTCTAGGATTAAGATCAAGGAAGGTGTTTTCTTTAACTATTCCACAATGTTGTAGTCATTTGGTGACTTGATTGTGAGTTTGGGTGGGAATCCTTGTATTGTAACTCTACCTTGATGGGTAGTTACGTTAAGTTTTTTTTCTCCACCTCGTATAATCACTATGTTTTCCCTAATTTTATCATCTTGTGAGAGGGTTCCTAAAACCATATCACCATACATGTAATTAGCATTGTGGTACTCTTATTCCTTTCCTTTTTCATTCCTTTT
The DNA here is from genome assembly GCA_007258455.2 of Sequoia sempervirens. Taxonomy (NCBI): domain Eukaryota; kingdom Viridiplantae; phylum Streptophyta; class Pinopsida; order Cupressales; family Cupressaceae; genus Sequoia; species Sequoia sempervirens. Next base: position 7,930 of record VDFB02154633.1, on the reverse strand, counting down.
GGCATGGTTTTGGATTGGGTTTGACTATATTTGAAGATCCTTGTTTTTAGGATGATGTTCGATGCCCACTTCCCCTTTGTCTATCAAGTCTTGGATGAGGTGTTTGAGTCACATGAAATTGTTGGTTGTGTGTCCTTTGATCTTATGGAATTCACACAAGTATTTCTTGTTATACTATGCTTTCTTGAAGCTAGGTTCCTCATAGTTTATATGATCATTAGTTTTGATGAGGTTTTGTTTTACTAGCTTACACATGACTATTTCAAGTGACTCACCTAGTACTGTGAATTGCCTCTTGGGTTGATTGTATTTCCTTTGTTTCCCTCCTTGATTTGTTTGTTTGTTTAAAACCTAATTGTTCTTGGGATAGGTAATTTGGTTATTTTCTGTGTTGTTGGGAACATAGCTCATTTGTTCCACCTATGGTTTGTTTTGAGGTGTTTTCTATGCATGCCATAGTGCTCTAGTGTCAACTACTCCATCATTTGTGACGTTCTTATTTTTGGCCCAAACTTTAGGTTTCTCATTTGAATTAGAGGGACTATATTTTGAGCTATCTAGTTTAAGGACTCCCCTTGCAATGAGGGCTCTCTCAATATGTAATCCCTTTTGATTTTTTCTTCAAAGTCTATAGGGCATAACATAGTGAGTTGGTAGTTTATTTTGGGTAGGACATTCATGATGAAGATATCTATCAATTCCTTGTTTGGAATGGGCCATTTGCATTGAATCACTTTGTGTCTCCATCTTTGTAGGTAGGAGGTAAAGGACTCTCCTTGATTCTATTTGATTGTGGAAAAACTTGTGATGGTGATGTCTTGCTCTATGTTAAACAATAAGTGGCTTATGAACTTGCTAGATAGTTCATCGAAGGTTTTAATTTTGGGTTGTAGATGGGTGAACCACTCCATAGCATGAGCTGTAAGCTTGTGTGGAAAGAGCCTCATGAGATAAGCATCATTATTTTGTACCTCCATACATGACACTGAGAAGTCTTGTACATGCTCTGCTCGATCTCCTCTTCCTCTGTATTTGTTGTCAAACTTGGGTATTTTATAATTCTTTGGAAAAGGCAATGTAGTGATAGAACAATCAAATGTGAATGGACATATTTCCTGGAGGGTGTAGGTCTTCTTTTATTTTCCTACCTACATGTCTTCTATTTGTTGGGTGATGGCCTCTAGTTTTAGTTCCATCTCTATTTTTGGTACATTTGTTTGCAAGCCTTACGTGTAATAGCCTTATTGTCCCACAATGTTTGTTTGGTCATAAGTCAGATAGAATGGGGGTGTTGAACATTGGTAGTTGTTTTGAACATAAGGTGGCTTAGGTCCTTGTTGTGTGTAAGGAGGGTTAGCTCCTTATTGCTAGGATGAAATATACTGAAGGTTACCCTGCTTATGTGTTAGCAGGTTACTTTGTTGGTAGGATGAATTAGGAGGAGTGCCCTGTGGCAAACCTGCTTATTGATATGAACGATGTTGAAGTTTCCTTGATGATGCATTGGAAGGTTAGCTTGTTGATGGGACAACTAAAGAAGGGTGCCTTGTGGCACACCTTGCTGTTGGGATGGACTATACTGAAGGTTTCCCTAATGGTGCATTAGCGGGTTACCTTGTTGATGGGATGACTGAAGAAGGATGCTCTATGCTACACCTTGTTGTTGGGAAGGACTATACTAAAGGTTTCCCTGATGGTGCATTGGAAGGTTACCTTATTGATGGGATGGCTAAATAAGGGTTCTCTATGGCACACCTTGTTGCTAGGAAGGACTCTACTGAAGGTTTCCCTAATGGTGCATTGGCATGTTACCTTGTTGGTGGGATAACTGAAGAAGGGTTCTCTATGGCACACCTTGTTACTGGGATGGACTATACTAAAGGTTTCCCTAATGATCCGTTGGTGGGTTACCTTGTTGATGGGACGAATATGGAAGGGAAACCTATGTTCCACCTTGTTGGTGGTACTGCTGTAGAAGGGGACCCTATGGTGGTACTGATTTGGAAGGGGACCCTGTGGTCCACCTTGTTGGTGGTACTGATTTGGAAGGGGACCCTATGGTCCACCTTGTTGGTGGTAGTGACTTGAAAGAGGACCCTGTGGTCCACCTTGATGGTGGTATTGATTTGGAAGGGGACCCTATGGTCAACCTTGTTGGTGGTACTGCTTTGGAAGGGGACCTTGTTGCCCACCTTGTTGGTGGTACTGATTTTATTGGGAAGGGTCAACATTCAAAGTGTTTCAAGGTACATATTTTCTGGAAGGAGGATTGTTGTTTTGTGGTACGTATTGGGATGGACCTCCTTGATACTGTTGTGCTATTGTGGCTTATTCAATTTGAGTTGGTTTTTTGAACAAGGGGTTTTCTTTATGTTGACCACTATTTTGTGAGAATACAGATGGAATTTTTGGATTTTCTGTGGGTTTAGATATCTGTCTCACAACCAAGTTATCCCCTAAGGGAATAAGATTGGAATATTTGAGAGCCTCCACATTGAAGTCCACTAGAAATTTAGTGCCACTCTATGCTAACTTAAAAAAATATGAGTTTGGGTCCTTTCTCAACAATTTATCCATTAGTTTGAGCACTTCTGGGTTGTTAGAATGCTCAAATAGTTCCTCATCATTTATCTCCTCAGTATCTACCTCCTCTATGATTACTCTTTCTGGGTCTTTGTTGTTTTTTTCTATCACTTCATGCCATTTTCAGTTGATCTCTTCCTCACTAAAGGTATATTTGTACATGGGTCTCTTTTGGGGTGTTTCAAGGTCACTTGGCCTATAGCTCCACGGGCCACCTTCGTTGTTCGTGGTGTTTGTAGTGTTGTTCTTGCTTACTTCCATGTTTTTCCTATGTTGTGAGCTTGTAGTTATCATAAACAACTACCAAGCTCTTGTGACTATTTTCGTGACTCCTATCTATGGAAAATTTTGGCCTACTAGTGCAAAGCATTCATAGAAATGGTATAGAGTATTCTGATAGACGTGATATCTTCTCTAGATGTACCCTTTGGCGAACTTTTTTGTAGGATGTTTCTTTGAAAGGCACAATATGGATTTCTGCTTAAGGATTTTTCTCTTGCCAGATCTAAGGGTTTTTTCTTATTGTAGAGCATGAGGGATGTATATCTATTTCCACATAGGTGGTGGTAAAATAGGTCTTTCAACTACTATGTTTGCTTTCTCTTCCTCTTTGTCTAAGATTTGTGCTACATTTCTCCACTAGTTGGATGTTTCGTTCTTCTCAAATATGATGTTTCTTAAACTGCTAATGATATCAATTTGTTCACCTTCAATGTGAGTGAGACTAAGTTGGAGGATCAATGCTACAAGGTTTGGTTGTTGAACTAGAGCAGTTGGTCACTAGATGGTCATAAAGTGTGATGGTTTTGAGATGGTTGCTATGAAGCTAAAGAACCTAAGGTTTGAGTGTTGTTTTGGAATGGTGCTACTTTTTTAGAAATCAAAATGTTGAAGGACTAGGGTCGATATTTCACTTCCTTGTCTAGAGGATATGTTGCAGAAAAGCTTACTTGAACTAATTATGATTTCCAAGTAACTGTTGATATCATAGACATTAGAGTGAAGGAATGATCCCAATGCTTTTTATTGATTTTGATTTCTAACAAGTAGGACAAAAATAATGGATGAGGGACTATACAACTTATCTAGTTTTCCAATTATTTTTGTTCTAACAAGGATCCTGTAAGTAGCTTTTGTTTTTTTCCCAACTGTCAGTAGGATAGAGCAATAGCGTTGGTTTCTAAGAAAAGGTGAAAATCTATAAGTAAGAGCGACCATATTTATCAAGTGCGTGGGTTTTGGAGAAGCAAGTTTGACTTGGAAAAGAAAGTGTGACTTCTATGTGTTTTTGTCAGATCATATGCAATGGCTACTCAAGTAAAAATGAGTTTTCTTGGAAAAATGTGAGTATCTTTTGGGAAAGTGCATGGGTTCCACATAAAGTGCATAGTTTCTATCAAATGTAATTGATTTTCATTAGTGAAGTTTCTAGGACATAGAGCAAATGCAATGAAATTTTAGTAACTACGCCAGAAAATGTAACTACACTAAAATTTTGTGCAAAGGTGGTCTTTTTGTGTTTTGTTTACAGTTTGAACAATCTTTCTTTGGATTTTTGCAAGTTTAAGTTGGATTTTTCCTCAATTTCTCTTTGTTTTGAGTATGGAAAGTGATACAACTATTGGATTGAATTAAAAATCATGGATTTGTGTGAACTTCATTTCTATGGATTTAAGTTGTGAAATCACGACACCCAAGCCATAGTTTCCTAAATGTTTACTTTGATCAATGCAACCTGTTCAATAAAACCCTAAATATTCAAAAACCTTTTAAGGAAAATCCTTTCTTGAGGAGTGCAAATATAGGGCTTCTTTCACAAGCATACACTATGTCAAAGAGTTTGTGATTCAACCATCATGTTTAGTGTTTGTTTGAATGTGTTCTTTTTAGATGAAGCACAAAATTTGATGTCAAGATTGTTTTGAATTTATTTTGCAAGTTTAACATAAACAAGCAATTACAACCCAAGGGATAGAAACCATTCATTTAGATAGGCCTGCCTCATGCTCCGAGGAGACGATTTTACATGCAACTTATGGCACGGGCTTGTAGTCGTACTTGGCAAGTAACTTCTCAGAAGTAAATTCTGATGCACCACTTTCAAAGATTTTTTTTGGATAAAGGGGTTGCTTTTTAAATAATTTGGCTCTTAGTAATGTTTTGGGGATATCATTTTCGGGCCCCTATACATGCGGCATTTTTCTCAATTAAGAGGCCTCCTAGCCCTTGTGGGTTTTTATGTATCACATAGATACTAGGGGAGACAGATGTTGATATAGGCTAGCAACACTTGACGGGATGATGAAATTTCCTCACACCCACAATTTAATTATATAGCGGTCCAGAATGAAAGTACTACTTGGGTCACCTATGAGTTCTTTAGCGTGTGATGTTTCTCAATAGGCAAGTCCTTTGAAAGGTATACTTTGAAAATAAAGGTGCGAAGCTTCAATATTTTTTCACTCACCCAAGATCGCCAAAAGGTACGAGGGGACAAGACAAACATCTAGCTTGCCAAACACTAAATGCACAACATACACGTCATAGCAGTTTGATTCTTTTTAAGAACCTCAAGTGGTGCTATCCCCAAAAATATGTGAATAAAGCATAAAAAATTGATCTTTTTAATTGTACCAATACGAAGTATTCTGGATATAAATCACTTTAAGATAGCAAAGGTGCAAGACAAAAAGAATAATTTGTTCATTTTTAAGCCCAAATCTGAGTGTTTCTAAGAAATCAATCTTGGTCTTCTTTGGTCAACAAAATAAAATACGAGCGTGCATCAACAAAAAGAAATCGATTTGGTCATTTACATTGTTCTTTTTATGCACCAAAATCAAAATTCCTGATTATGAAAACTTGGAAAGAGTTCATTTTTTAGAGCACCTTAATTGAAATGTTTGTTGTTCTTTTGATGCACCAAACGAAAATTCCTAATTTATAAAAACTTTGAAATGGTTCATTTTTAAGAGCACCAAAATGAAATTTTCATTTGTGTTGTTCTTTTTAAAGCACCAAATAAAAGTTCCTATTTTAAGAAAGCTTGGAATGGTTCAATTTTTAGGAGCACCAAAATGAAGTGTGCATTTGTGTTGTTCTTTTTAAGCACCAAATATCGATTCCTACTTTAAGAAAGCTTGAAATGGTTCATTTTAAGAGAAACTTAAAAATAAAGTGTGTTTGTTCTTTTTATGCACCAAAACAAAATATTCCTAACTTTAAAATGTGTTTGTAAATGTGGAGTCCTTTGACCGTTCGTCTTCCCTACAGAAAACATGTAAGTGTTTATCAAACCTTGCATACAAACATGTTAACACCTGTCACACATTAAAAAATAGTAGTCTTTGTTCTCAACCTATCATGTTAATTACAAAGTATCTAAATTCTCTTTCTTCTTAAAATCGTTCATTGATTTAGTAGTTCATTAACTCCTCCAAAATTCATCTAAGATCTAATAGTTTAATAATTATTTCATTCATAAAGCTATGTGAGCCATGCAAATTTTATCTATATTTGATTGGTCTATCTCTCAATCATGTGATTATGCTAGAACTTTTACTTTTTTCTTCATATTTCTCTAATTTACTACCTATTTACTTATTTGTTTTCCAATCACTAGTCTAATTCATGTTGCTCACAATATTATCTAGGTTCAAGTATTTTCATGAATTATCCTAGGAAATATTGGTCTATTTACTTAGATTTGCACATTTTCCTCAAGCTTTGTCTTTCCATCACTTCTTGCAATTACATGTCTCATGTAATCTTTGCACTTGACACCTAACATCTTAATTTTGAAACTTGTCTAGTATTCTTTCATTTTGTTGGTCAATTATGTATTGTTATTAGTCACAAATTAGAATTCTCATGAAACTGTACAATCCCCCTTCTACTTAGATGGCCTACTCCACATTAGCATCACATTCACATTTTAGATAAATTTATCAACACATAATGTTATTAAAATGTCAAATATGAAATTGGTTGTCTAGAGATCTTGATTGAAGATGTGGTCTTGCTTCTTATCATCCTTGATTTCTAGATAGTGACCAACACAATTATGTAAAAATGTTAGTTTGAAAACCTTTTTCAAATAATCATGAATTTAATACATCTTAGTCCATCTACCTTCAACAAGTGGAAAAAAATTTGTTCATGATTCAAGTCCAAATCATGAAAAATATTAATTAAGACTATATTCATCAAATATTCATGAAACACTGAGCCATATACATTACCTCACATGGTATTCTATGCTAAATTTTATATGATATTATTTTACTAAAGTAAAATAATATATGTAGCATCTCATTACTCCCATCCTAGTTGAAAAAATCACCTATATGTCTCTTGAATAAACACTCTTGACTAATTTTTTAATACCTCCTTGCCTACTAAAGTGATTTAGGTTTTATCTTGGATCCTCCATGAAAATATTGTGCCCCAAAGAAGATATGCCATTTGTATTACAAAATTCCAACATATGCATACAAATCTTCATGTTGCAATGAAAGGAACAAAAGGAACATGCATAAGTGAAAGTGAGAAATAAGAACATTTCAAATTTCGTTTATTTATGAATTTAATTTTAAAATTTAAATATTTTTATCTAGCAATATTATGTATATTTTTACACTTTTATGTAGAGTAGCTATAGTGTAGGTCTTGGGAATGAAAATTACAATAAATACCATTATAGTTAAACCCCAAAAATGAGAATAAAACAATACATATCAAATTTAATTTTAAGAATTAAGATTAAAAACACTAATTGACTATCATGATGGGTATGATGAGTGGATTTTTAGGTGGGAATACATTCATAGAATAACTTAAGTGAATGAGCACATATGAGATATGTGTCTCCTACTTGAATACAAAATGTACTTGCATACTAGCCAACTAAAACCAAGTAAACTATACAATTTGACTAACTCTGACACATATTGTTTTACCAAACTTTGAAGCAACACTGAAAATCCTAGCTATTTATATTTCTAGTAATATTGTGCACTAGAATGAGATTGACATCAATAATTAGAAATAATATTATTTTATCACTATAAGAATACCATTGGTATCTATAATATTACTTAAATTGTTAATATACAAAATAATTTTAAAATTATAAATTATTAGTATATAAAAAAAGTCATGAACATATTTTAGTTACATGAAAAATATTGGAATAATTATGAAGGACAAGGCTCATTGCTTTAGTTAAAAATCATAGTTGTGTTAAAGTTTCTCTAAATTAATTATGAGTTGGAGGTTGAAGATAAGATGAAGTATTAAAAAACCTAAACCCTCAATGGTAGCCCCTTTCCTTGGGATGAAAGAAAAC
>VDFB02154632.1:0-22769 GCA_007258455.2 Sequoia sempervirens | reverse complement strand
ATGCCAGGATATGTACATGGTGCTTTTCAGAGGATAGGTAAATGGGTGGTACGAGCAGATGACAAAAGTGAATAGTTGTTATGCTCAAATAGATGGAAAAACTAACCTATCACAAATAGCGCCTGTTGCCAAGTTTTCACTACTTGTTTTTATTGCACTTTTTAGATTTTATGATTTTTGATTTTTTTTAATCTTTTTGAATTTTTTTTGGTTTTTTTGTATTTTTTGATATTTTTCTAATTTTTTTGGTTGTTACCAAGATGCACGTTTGCCAGGTTTTCATCAAGGTAACCCTTTTTTTAGGACATTTTATGATGTTTTTGGTATTTTTCAGGACCTTTTTCTTATGAAATGATATGATATGATTACTTGAAGGAACAAGATTCCCCACAATAGAGGTAATGCAACCATGGACAAATGATATATCAAAATGAAATAATCACTGCAAAACATGTCACACAAAAAACGTATCTCTTGTCAAAAGATGATAATGGTTGATTGATTAAGATTCTAGGAATGATTGATTCTATAAGGCATGATGATGATAAGTAGTTAGGATCACTAATTTCCTCTAATTATAGTAAGATTGATGATTGTTGATGATTGATTTGACAAAAGATATGAGGATTGGATAATGTTTTACAGCTAGGCTGAAATATGATTTGCATGATAAGATTCAAGGTTGCAAAGGGACATGATGACATGGATTTTGATAAGCTAGGAGATATGGAATGGGAAAATGAAAGGATAAGGATAATGAATGGGATGATCAAGATCAACTAGATAAGATACAAACATGATTTCCAAGTACTTTTCCCCTATTCCTCATCAAGAGCAAGGACGAGAAGAAAGGATGTATCTAGTAAGAATGATGGAATATGGATAAGACAAAAGATATGGGATGAAATATATGGAAAAAGTAGATAGGATAAGATATATGATGTTCAAGAAGATCCTTAATCTTGTCAAGATCAAAGGTGGAAATGTAAGGAATGATAAGATGGGCGAAACTTGCCTCCCAAGTGTAGAGTGCAAGAGGAATATGAAAAATAGGATATGGATGATAGGAAGATGGAGGAAGGATTTAGGATATGAAAAATGGGGATTAGACCTTTAAATGCTAGAAAATTTAGGGTATGATGGGATAATGGATAGGAGTTTGAAAGGTTTGTTGATGGATAGATGGAAAGGATGGAAAGATCAACATTTGCACACACCTTGAAGGGTGGTGGAGTGATGGAGGAAAAATGGATTTGGAAGGTGATAGGATTTTAGATGGAAGATTGGAGGAAGCTTTTGGATTATTTGGATGCCAAATTGGATTTTATTGCTTCTATGAGACTTTTAGGAATCCACGTGATTTTTGACTTTGATATTTTCTTTGTGGGCCTTTGTGGCCTTTGAGATTTTTCTTTTTGCTTTATGGACCTTTGTGGTCTTGGAAAATTTTCTTTTTGCTTTGATGGGCCTTTGTGGCCTTTTGAATTATGGACCTTTGTGGTTTTGGAGATTTTTCTTTTTGCTTTTATGGGCCTTTGTGGCCTTTTTGATTTTTCTTTTGATTTTGGATCACCTTCTTTTTATTTTCAGACAAGTTCTCAGGAGACATGTTGATCGTTTCTAGTATGAATTTTGATATAGAAGCTTTGACATTCTGGCACTGAATTGCTTCCACAGTTAACAAGAGGGGTGGATTTGAGAATGGTATGGAGGCCATGATGAAAGGAGTGTGGTAGAATTTTGAAAGGCATTACATGTGCTTTGTTGTTCTCTTGAGGAATATTATGAACCTAGGATGAGGGAAGGTTCACGACTAGGATGAGGACCTAGGATAGATGGAAGTTACTATGACAGATACTTAGGCATATAACCAAGGTGATAATATGGTCTTTGTTGGACAGAAATGGCCTTAGGATACCTTGTTCATGGCAATTAATCATGTGTTCATACTTTGACACATTCGTTTACCAATGGGATATGTGTTGTTTGTGAAACAAGATGCGAGTCCATTTTGGGGAGGATATGATATGGATGAAAGGACAGGTGTTGGAAGTAAACCAGAGCGGATGAAGGAGGATCCCAATTTGTAGGTGTGGGGTTCATGGATAGCTTGTATAGGTGTGAAAGGCTCTTGACATGGGGATGATGGGGTACTTTGATCTTGACTTGGAAGAGGACCACGAGGTGTAGAAGATGAAGCAACTTGATCTTTATTAGGTATGGAATCATCATGTAGTGGTGTCAAAGTCATATCTTCATCTTGAGCAGGAAGAAAATCCTCATGGGATGGAGGGATATCCTCGGATGGAAGCTTATCTTGATCTTGATGAGGAAGGGAATCATGAGATTCTGTAGAAAGCTTATCTTGATCATGAGAAGGTAGGTCATCATTAGATAGGCTGGAATAATTATCATGCTCCTGGGATGCAATAGAATCATGAGATGGTATGGATTCATTAGATGTGGTGGAAGGACTTGGGAGAATATTTTTCTCTTGAGATGGAAAGGAATCATTGTGGATGAAAAGTGAAAGGAGGGGATAATCATAGAATTCTTGAGAGATGGGGTCTAGGTAAAAGATTGGAAGAACTTGTGGAATTTTGGTATCATCGGATGAAGTGGAAAGAATACTTTGATCTTGATGTGTGAGGGAGTCTATGATAGCATGATTTGGTTGAGCGATTGTCATGAATCATTGGATATAGAAGATATAATAGAAGAAGGTGGTTGGATGGAATCGTTAACTTGGGTGAAAGAATCCTGAGATTTATTTTGACTTATGGGAGATGAAGATAGATGCATGACATGGTAATATTGTTCAATATCATTTGTGTTTGAGGACTGAAATTTGGGCTTCTGATTTATTTTTTTCAAAAATTGAAAGATATTGAACTTGGATGATGTAGTTGTTGGTGGAGAAGGTGTCATGTCTAGATTTTTGTCAAAGGAATAAGAACAAATGTTTGGAAACAAATATCTCTCTATGGTTGTTTCCCTTTGCATATCCCAGATTTGTTGTTGAAGGTTCTTCATTTGATGAGCTAAAGTATTCAATTGATCCTCATATATTTCAGCCATGGTGGTTTGAGTTTCAATTTCCTATTTTTTGAGTTTGTGCTTTTTGGGGTCTCAATGATGGGAGTTTCAATGATTGGAATTTCAATGTTTGGAGTTTCAATGGTTGGCTCTTTAACGTTTTAATTTTTGAGTCCTTTTTCCTTGAGTTTTTACTTTTGCAACCTTGTTTGAATGAGCATACAAGTGTTATAGTTTAAACTAAACTTTGATCTAAGTTTTGGAAAAGTACCAAGGATTACAACTAAATCAAATAGAATGAAAAATTCTAATGAGACTAAGTTTGATTTGACCATATAGCTTCGTTTCGTGATGAGAGGATGATAAATCCTGATGATGAAACTAGGCTTAATAATCAAAGGTGTGATGAATTTAATGATTTTGGTACTTTGAGATGTTAGATCCTGGTTTAGGTTGGAAAATTCCACTTGTGGAGGTCAATTTTAACAAGTTTAGATTCTAAGGTATCTAAGGAATGATTTCAGACTTGAGAGAATTCTAAAATTTTGGGTTCAAACTGTGAAATTGAAGACAAATTTTCTTCCTATACAAGATGCTCAAATATTTGGAAAAGTCTTGGATTTTGACAATAGTAAAATGAATACAAGTTGGGATATTTCTTTGAAGCTCTTTTATAGAATTGAAGACCAACCTCTCTCTAAATTCGTAGAGTGTTAAGAGACGTTTTTTATGTTCTCTTGGACTAAGAACTTTGGACTTGGGTTTCTGAATTTTAATCTTTTGTGAAATCATTTGATAAAGCACATGTTCAGACTTTGTTGTACCTAAGGAATGGTTGAACACTGCTGAGAATTCCCGGGATGAGATTGACTGTCAAACAGGAGATGAATCTAGGTCACTGGTTTTGTGGTCTGCAAAATGTGCCAAAATAGAGAAAAAATGTGCCAAAACAGGTCCAAAATGCACCAAAACTAGTGCAAAATGCGCCAAAATAGGTGAAAATGTGCCAAAACTAGTGCAAAATGTGCCAAAACAGGTGCAAGATGCGCCAAAAGGCAACCAATATGCATTAGAAAAGTTACAAGATGCACCAAAATGGGAGAATAACACTGTTTCTTGGAAGTTTGTTTGATTCTTCAGATTTTCCAATTAGAGACTTAGTTGTTTGGATGAATGTTTTTCTAAATCAGGGTTTTCACTTTCAACATGTGATGTTTGTGATTGAAATTATTTTTGAAAACACTTTGATAAAGACACATCAAGCAATGTACAATCCTAAGGCTATGAAAGACTATATTCTTTTGGATTTCACGTGGGTTGTACCCCAACCGCACTTATTCTTAGCGGATGATTAGATGTTTGACCCCACTGGCTCCCCTCCATGACACTCACTTCTATGGGGCAGCCAAGCATCAATACCCATGAATCTCCCATGGCATATTTTTCATCTCTACTAAAAATTGCGAGAATGTGGATGCCTTTGCAACGACCGTTGCTGCACCAAAGAATAGATAAAGATTTTTTGCCAAATTATAACAAGGGTTCTAGTACAAAAATTTTGTTCATGGGGGATAATCCATGCAGTGAGAGACCATTGTTTCCCTTCTCGTCAAAACTATCTTCGTGATACTTTCCTTTTTTCAAGTACCCACATTTATATCCTGATAGGAAGTTTCTTGGCTTTAGTATGTTACCGGTTGGGTCGTTCCCTTGGGTGATTACTTTTTCCCACAAGGAAGGCTCTCTAAGATAAACAAAAGCATGCAAGTATACCCGTAGTTCGATCAATCTTTGTTTTGTGTAATCAAAGAGAGAACACATGTGATTAACTCAACTCACGCTCGCACACAAAAAGTGAATGGGTCTAGCTTTTTGGTCACCCAGTTAAGGGGAGAGCATATGCCTACCATCCATTAAGCACGAAAGACATGGTGTTCATTCACCTTTTAATTAAGCTATGTTCCTAAATTAACCAAAAGGAAACAATTAAATTACTTCTAGCCCCTACAATATGTTAGTAGTTTGTGTTTGAGTCTTTGATAGTGAGTGTGGGAAACTTGCAAAACAAAAACACAGAGTATTAGCCTTCGGATTTAGTGAAAAACAAGGAAACTGCAAAATATGTCAGAACAGAGACAAAATGCACCAATTTGGAAGCAAAATGCACCAAAACACATGCAATATGCTCCAAAACTAGTGCAATATGCACCAAAAACAGTGCAATATGCACCAAAACTCATGCAAGATGCACTAAAACTCAAAAACCATGTTTTGGAACCCCGGTGAACTTTTATGGAAACTTGCAATATGTGCCAAAACTCATGCAATATGTGCCAAAACAGGTGCAAAATGTGCCACGAAACTTGCAAGATGCACCAAAATAGAGACAATATGCGCTAGAAGATATGCAATATGCACCAAAAGTCTCATGTCTAAACTTGCGAACATAAATTTTCAAGAATGTTAAAAAAAATGGGGCAACGCCCCATGGTGGGGACCATTTTGTGTGGTGTGTGAAATGTGTAAAATGTGTAAAGTTAGTAAATCAACACAAACCTTAATGAAATGAATTATATCAAATATTCAAAGCAAAAAAGCTACTCTAATTTGAAACAAAACAAATCTTTTAAAAACGTCTCATTGTCCTCTATGCTTAAAGATTCCTTTAACCCTTTGGCCCTCAGATTTCTATGTGCACAAAGGCTATGAGGATGACACTTAAGAAACAAGATTATTATTCAACATGCAAACCAACTACATTCCTACATGCAACTATACGATGAAAAGGATAATGGATACTATGATGAATGGATGATGGTGTTTATGATGAATGGACAAACGGTGGTGGATACTATGGTAGTGATCTATATGATGCTATATATGATTCTACATATGCTCAAATGCAAACTATGGAAAACTAAAATTATAACCCATATGCTCAAATGCTAACTATAAAAATGCTAATCTAAAATGAAACAATGATGCAAAGGATGACATAAAATGCAACTATGAAGCAAAGTGTTAGTCTAAGATTTAACTATGATGCAAAACATGATATAAAATGTAACTATAAGACTCCATAATGCTCCCAAGATAGAATGATATTCCTGCATGATAACTCTATTCAAAAGTGGATGCAAAATACAATGCTAAAGGGTTGTATTTATAGATTTTTCCAAGCATCTGGTGAGGTGGCAACGATCGACGGTCCAGATTCAAACAAGAAGAATGAACGGTGGAAATGGAGAGAACCAAGATGTTGTCCCCTTGACCAAAGACAACATGCCATTTGGATGGAGGAATCTCTTGACCAATAGGAAACATTCAATTTGGATGGAAGACTCAAGTGTGGGAAGAAAAGACCATGTGTTTGAAAATTGGTGGAAGTTTGTGAGGAATAAGCCATGTACTTTTTTAAAAATTGGTTGTAGATAATTCTAATTAAAAATTAGAATTATTTAATTTCGTATGACCTTGGTGAGGTGGCACAAAAAGTTGTAGACATGTGCTTGAATTCCTAATCGAGATTAGTGAAACTTAATTAAATAAAACAAGCTTATGGAAATTTATTTATACGTAGTTGAATATTAATTAAATAACTAGTATTTAATTAATTAAATGCCATGACCGATTCTAGGTGTATACCGAACCAATCATCCTTGAAGGACAATTACCCCTTACCAATCATGGAGCATACCCTGCATACAGTTATCAGTTCAAAATGCTATCACTTCTTGATTGTTTTTTTGGATACAATCAAATCGTAGTGGTAGAGGAGGATTAGATTAAGACAACTATCACCACCCCATGGTGAATGTTTGCTTATGAGAGGATAGCTTTCGACCTTATCAACGTCAATGCAACTTTTTAGAGGGCCATGGATCTAGTGTTAGGGGATCTTAAGAACAAGATAATAGTCATGTACCTTGATGACCTAACCGTTTTCTCAGATAAACAGGAAGACCACTTTTCACGCCTCATGAAAGTGTTTGAAAGATGCAGGTATCACAAGATCTCATTGAATCCAAAGAAGAATATCTTTTTGGTAATGAAGGGCAAGTTACTTGGCCACATCATTTCCAAAGAGGGGACTAGAATTGACCTGAATTGGGTGGAATCAATTAAAAACATGTCTCTTCCAAACAACAAAACACAAGTACACTCATTTTTCAGTAAATTCAACTTTATCAGGAGGTTTGTACCAATTTTTTTGGAGCTGACAAAGGAGATCTTAGCCATGATGAAAAAGACGTCCACTTTCATGTGGATAGAAGAAGGCAAGCATGCCTTTATCAAAATTAAAGAAGATATTGCTAACGCACCAGTGTTGGTTCATCTTGACTTTCAGAAGGATTTAATCCTCTATTGTTATGTGTAGGAACACATGTTGTTTGCTATATTGATTCTAAAGCTTAGTGAAGAAGGAGAATCTCCAATTTCTTTCATGAGTGCCAGTTTTAAAGATAGTGAATCATGCTATTCTCAAATTGAGAAGAATGTGTATGTTGTCGTCAGATTTGTTAAGGTTTCAGGTTCTATATTTTGAATTCTCATACAATGGTGTTTGTCACCAATCCAACAGAAAAAAGTGTGCTAACTCAATAGGAAATGGGCACGAAAAGAGGAAACTGGATTACAAAAGTTCAAGAATATGATTTGGAGATCAAATTGACCAAGCTCATATGCGGGAAAGGTCTTTGTCAATATTTGGCAG
Organism: Sequoia sempervirens; assembly: GCA_007258455.2. Lineage (NCBI taxonomy): Eukaryota > Viridiplantae > Streptophyta > Pinopsida > Cupressales > Cupressaceae > Sequoia > Sequoia sempervirens. Next base: position 15,019 of record VDFB02154632.1, on the reverse strand, counting down.
AAGATGGAGATCAAGAGTATCTGAGCAATAGTGAAATTGAACCTGAACCACAAATTGAAGAGGGCCTTCCTTTGGTCCTATTTGTTGATTCCGCAGAGGAATGGTACAGCTTTGTGGTATTGTTCAACTTATGGAGAATGTCCATGTCACATGGATGAACAACAAAAGAGAACAATGAAGCTAAAAGCACAAAACTTTGTGCTTATCAATAATGTTTTGTACAAGTGTGGCCTTGATGGAGCTTTCCTATTATGTGTTGGTAGGAAGCAACAACAAAGATTGTTGGAATCTTTTCATAGTCAAGCATGTAGAGGACAATTTTCATCGAGGGTCACAACATTCAAGATCCTACAAGCACAGTTCTATTGGTGAACTATGTTTCGGGATACATATGAATGGGTGTATAGGTGTTAGACGTTCTTTGCTAGAAAAGTCAGATTGGCATCTCTTCCACTTAGGGCAATAATTATCGATGCCCCATTTCAGCAATGGGGTATGGATTTTGTAGGTCCTATCAACCCACATTCTAGCAAGAGGCATGCCTATGTCCTTACAACAACAAATTATTTTACAAATTTGGTTGAGGCAGTTCCTACCAAATGAGCTACTTCTAAAGTTGTTTGCGACTTTTTCAAGGAAAACATTATTTCGCACTTTGAGGTGCCTTGTAAAATTGTGACTAATAATGCAATGTGTTTCTCTTCAGAGGAGCTACTAGAGTTTTGTTTTGATCATGACATCATGTTGTCACACGCATCAAAGTATTACCCTCAAGGTAATGGACAAGTTGAGTCATCAAACAAGAACATAGTCATAGTCGTGTGGAAGTTGGTTGATCAAAATTAGTGGGCTTGGCACAAAAAAGTTATATGATGCTCTTTGGGCTAATAGAATTGCTCCCAAAAGAGATATCAAAACCTCGCCTTTTACACTTTTCTATGGTACAAAAGTAGTTTTTCCCATCACACTGGAGTTTTTTGCTTTACAATTAGCATCTATAGTGGAGGATGAAGAATACAAATATCCAATCGAGAAGCGAATTTTGTACCTGATGAAACTTGAAGAGGAAAGAGTAGAGGTTGTCAACAAAGTCACTCAACATCAAGAGCGAGTGAAGAATATTTTTTACAAGAAGGCTCGTTAGAGAGACTTCAAAATCAAAGATCAAGTCCTGTTATGGGACAAAAGGCATGAGTCTCAAGGAATACATGGCAAATTCGATTCCTTGTGGCTAGGGCCCTTTCAGATCCTTGAATCCATTGGAGAGAACACATACATTCTCTAGCATCATGATGGAAGGCTCCTCCCATTGCCATACAATGGGCAATATCTCAAACACTTCAACCCTTCGAGGGAGGAGTGAATTTTTGTAAGTAATTTACTGTATGCTTTATCATTATGTTGTAATGTGTTTCCCCGTTCAGGGAAGTTTTGTCGTGTTTTAGGTGATTTTTAGGTGTCCTTGTTTTTATAAGAGCTGAGAATGTTTTGTCCTTTTTAGGTGACAGGGAAAAGTCTCTTCGGGATTCCATGTCCAACCTGATAAGTCAATTGGTCTACAAAACATAGAGAACTTAGTTCCCATGTCGCCAGATCCCATATGGTCACCCAAACTGAGCCTACTGTTGTATCCAAACCAATTCTTTTTCTTTTGCTTCATTAAGGCATTTTGCTTAAAAGAGTTTGAACCTTGTAAAATGATGTCAAAACACGGTTTTTGGGCAAATCAAGTATGGAATTTGAGTCAGTTTGATGTCAAGAAGATATTGGTGAAATTTGAAAAAATTGAAAAATTATGGTTTCCAACATCCTATTTTTAGGTGAAAAACCCTAAAAATTGAAACTTGTTAGAATTGACTGAAAATTGTTTTGATTGGCTTATTTTACTTCACGATCACAATGGTGAAGCTAGTTTCAGTTAAAAGTTAGTTTAAGTCTGGTGGGCAGTTTTCATTAGGTGGAAAGTTAGGACCTCCAAGGTCGTCAATGGTAAATGGCCAGAGGCTAGGTGTTGAAATCTAAACTTAAAACAATCAAATGAAGAATCTATGGCAAGATATGTTCAAAATGATGCTTCATCTCAAAGGGGATTTTTCGTCGAGGTGAAAATCATCGAATTTTTTCTAACTCTAGAGCAAAAGAACCCCTGGAGGCCAAGGGCACCCTAGATTTCAAAGGCCCAGATTTCATTTTTGAGATTTGTCACTTCCAAGAAGACTTCTCTGGAATACTGTCAAGTTCGCGATGAGCCTACTAGCCAGTCTAGAAGATCTGTGTAGTACCTAATACGGGAGATTGAAAGTGAAAAGAGGGAGATGAAAAAATGACAAACATTGGGAAGAAAAGCACGCCTCCTAGCCAAGAGCACCCATCTTTTTGAGGGACCAAATGATACTTAAGATGTTTGTCTCAGACTTGATCATGCTTCACAACGAATCCGTCAATGGGTTAATCTGAGTTGCTGAACTGTCAGAATCAAGAGTCAAACATAAGGTTTAATCATGGTTAGGAATGTCAAGAAATAGAAAAAGCACCCATGGAGGCTAGGGGCACCCAAGGTTTTGGAGACTTGAATGCAATCTTTCTGGCTATCTTAGGTATTCATCTAGTCTGTGATGCTTCTAGCTTTCCATTGCATACCTCAGTCGGGTAAGACGATTTCTCGGCAGCCTACAACCAGGGATTAAGTGTAGATTTATCCAGTTTGGAAAATGGCTAAGTCTAGGAAGCTAAAAGTGCTCTTAGAGGCCAGGTGTGCCCATTATTTTAACCTAGCAGATGATGATTTTTGGAAAAGTGCTCTCCAAGAGCTCTTGTGCATAATGGAGCTAGCTCCACAGTGAGCTTGTCAATTAGTTCTAAAGTTTTGTTGAACACGAGATGAAAGGAGGTCAAAATCACCTTCAAAATGATGAAAATGCATGAAAAAATGACTTGAAACCAAAAGCACCCCTAGAGGCCAGGGGCATCCTGAATTTTGAAGCCTTAGATCTTAGAATTAGGCTTTGCAGCCTCAAGAAGTTTCTTGTCAATTTTGTTCCTGCTATTCAATGAAACTGTCACCCAGTCTTCTGGACACATCACTCAATCAGAATCAGTGGTCGAACATGGGCTTTGGTGAGATTTGTAAAATGAAATTTTCAAGAAAATTTATGGAAAAGTGACGCCTAGAGTCAAATTTTGACTTTTTGACTCAAGCATATGAAGCACCCTATAATGGTGGAGATTGCAAACTAAACTTAAATGTTATTTAATCTTTAGTTGGTCAACTTCAATTGAACTTAATCTTTGCTTGCAAAGGGGCGATTTATTTTTGCATGTACGATTAACAAAATTTGGTCCAATTAGAAGGTAGCGCTCTATTTAGGGCAAATTTCTCAATCAATTAATTGAGTTTGGGGGTCCAATTAGGAGGTGTTGTACATTTTTGAGGTCCAATCAGGGTGACATCTAAATTTAATATATTTGTGACACCTTTAGACTTAAATTAATTTATTTGTTATATTGGCATCCATTATTCTCATAACAGGTGCAAGCAAACATGATTTTCTTGAGCAAACGAAGATCTGAAGGTGCTTTGAGTAATATTTTTTAGTGTTCTTCGCAGTGCCAGGTCTAGATTGTTGAGAAGATACATTTTTCAGACTTCATTTTTTGAGTGCACGCAAACTTCATCAAATCCAGTTCAAGCATAGGCGACTTTTTCAGAGGCAGAATAATAACTTCTATTTTCTATCTCTAAAATTATTCTATTCTTGTCTTAGGTTTTCTCTCACATGTCAAAGTGAATGGTAGATTTCTCATAATCTGATCATCTAGGCTCTTATATTTCAGGATCAACAACAAAACCCATGTCTTAGATTTTTTTGAGAAAATTGTCGTGTTGCTTCCATTTTGGAAGCACTGCTCCAAACATTCCTTTGCATGTGGGCCAAAAACAAAAATTTTCCAAAATTAAATCATCTGGGGTGGCTTAGAATTCCATTCCCTTCAAAACCCATGTGAGTTTTTCTCAATAAAAATTTCCCCTAGAAACCCTAAAACCAATAGAGTTCTTGACTGAAAATCCTTTGCATGCCTTGCTAAAACTCAATTTTTTTAATTTTTGACGATCTGGGTTTGCTTAGAATTCAATTTTCTACAAAACCCACATTTCAAAAAAAAAAAAAAAAAAATTCCTGCAACTAGCTATTTTTAGCCTCATTAGAGCCTTTTTCAGCTTTTTCTGAAAGTTGTCCCAACATATTTGACTTTACAATAAAAATCCAAATTTTCATAATGCAATTCAACCCAATAGAATACAAAGCTAAATTTGTCTTGTTACACGAATTTTTGAAAACCTCAGACATAAACTTGGGTCATGTCTATCCAGTGGCCAAATGAGCATGTTGGAAGGTGTTAGCAACACCACGGTGAAGAATCTTGAGTGTTTCGGATTGCTGGCCGCAACATCTATTCCTATTACAATTTTTCATCTCAAGTTTGTCATTGCTTGCATTAAGCATTACAACTCATCCTCAAGACAAATCAAATCAGTAGATGGGAGAGTCATTTGTAGCCTCAAGCCGAGGGACATGGAGAAGTGCTTTGCTATTCCTCCTCACTCAAATTTTTTTACCATAGTCATTGAGGATTGCGACAAGATATGGTAGGGAGACCAAGAAAATTCTCAGAGGAAAGTTGTTTAGAGATGGTTGAAAGTAGAAAAGACCAACATGACAAAGAAGGTTGGGTGTGGGGAGTTCAAGGATGAAGTTGCTATCTTGATAACTTTGCTCAATCGGGTTATAGGTTAGGAGGAAGCTAATATTTTCTGACCATGGATGTTTTATGTCATTTCCCAGATTATTGACAACAAGGAACACTTTGATTAGGCCATGTTAATCAATGGGTGTCTTGACCAACAGATCATAGGTTTCCTTAAAATCCATGAGTTTCACATTGTCTTATCTGGTCTATTTAATTGTGTTTCAAGACAATTATAGAACTCTAAAGACCAATGGAACTCTTAGCATTCATCATGTTCACGAATATTACTCTCAATTGGAGTTCTCAAAGGTTGAACAATATTTCAAAGTGGTGAATGATCACTTCCTCATGAAGACAGTCAGAGACCTCGATAATGAAATGCAGATCAAGATTTCACTAGAGGCAAGATCAACAATGGAGAGTTGGGTGGATTGGTTCATTCAATTCCCCACTTTCACATATATGAGTGTATGGCTACACTGAAGAATCTCTGATTCTACTGAGGTACCTATTAGACAAGGTCCTATTCATGGAGTTTTTGAGACAAGCTCAAGAGGTTCATTCTTTTCTTCACAGTTGACACAAGCAAGCATTCAACTTTCCTTTCGGATGGGTTATTTACAAATGCAAGACAATTGCTAATTGCAAGTTAATGACAAACGAGTTAAAAAAACTCAATCTTAGGTATCTCTTCGAGAGGTGTTCTTATGATTCATTGGGTCATTACTCAATATGGTTGGAGCGAAGTAATTCACACAGGCTAGCACTTGAGGACTTTTGGGCCAACTTAGAATATGAATTTGAAGTGTGCTAACATCATTACTATAGACTTACTCTTTCTCAGATCGCTAATTTCCTATTAGAAGATGTTGAGGGTTTGTTAGATGATGATAGAGAGGTGTTACTTAGAACTTTCGTCAAAGATCAAGTTGCTCACCAGCCACTTCGCCAACTAGATTGGCATGCCAGGGAGAGTACTTCAATTGAGGACCTATCAAGAACAATTATCAAAACCACCATGCACTTCTTGGAAAACAAGAGAAGGTGAAGGGCAGTTCTAGTTATAGAGCTGCTAGTAGGGTTTTCTTCACTACCTTCTACCTCAAGGTCAAGGCCCTAAGTTAAGGTTATCTTTAAGTCGCTTGAAGGTGTTAGAGTTAGTGGGAATACAAAGGGAAGAAACACAGGCAAACAAAAGTTGAAGTATACCGAGCCGGTGCCAGATGTTCCAATGGAGAGAATGATACAGGTTGAAGCAAATTCTTCATCTCTTGGTTCACCATTTTCACCGGTCGCCTCCCATTGATATTGACTCAGAGCTAGAATTACCAGTTTGACCAATCTTAATGTCAGTTGATCCATCAGAGGTTGATACAACAACAACATTCTCTCCTCAAGAAGATAACATTGATCATTCATGTTGGCTCGAGAGGTCTTTGGGAAGACAAAGGTGAAAGCCTTCATACTAGCTTGATCTGTTTGAGTTTGGTAGTCCTTATTAGGATATGTCAAAAAAGAAGAGTAAGAAGCAGGCACATGTAGAGAAGACTCTTGAAATAGAGAATGTCATTAAATTTTCTACACCGCTAGAAGGCAAGAGCCTGGATGAAGTTGAAGTTGGTGATTTCATCTTCGTCAAAGCAAATCTTGGTAGGAGCACTTAGCAAATGGATGTGAGCCTCCTTAAGGTTGTTGTAAGTAATCTTGAAGAGCACATCATGAATGACAGAGAAGATAAGGCAACTCTCAAGGCTGAAATCAAGCAACTTCGACAATACATCTCAAATGTCATTCACAGAAACTCAAGTAGAGCACCTGGTCTTCCACACCTTCAAGGGACACCTACAGAACAACAAAAGTTGGATCGATTAGTCAATCATGGAAAGCTCTTGGACAATTGGATTGAAGATTTCATTGTTGCGGGCTGATACGTTCTCGCAAATTTATATCAGTTGAGGTACAATGCACATAATCTTCGTCAGGGGATTCATTAGCTTGAGTTGACTGTAGCACAAGGCAAGCCAAAGGACTTGATTCTCATATCTCAGTTGGCAGTTGCATATGATGCCATTGTAGAAGATGAGGATAAAAGGAAGGTTTTCGCTTGGAGAGAACAACATCTATTCAAAGTGGAAACATATGAAAGAATCTCTACAAGGTTGGATGCGCTCAAAGAGAATGTTATTGAAGCTCTCAAACTCATCAGTGAGTTTATCACTTTGATCCTGTGCCATTATCTTCGTGATGATGGTACTTATAGTGATCATGATGCAGTACATGCTGAGTTTGAGAAGCTTGTTTGTGATAATCTTGATGGAGATCCTATGGAGTCCAAGTTGGATCACTTCTCAACAATGACAACTAGTTTTAACGAGGCAACTAAAGAGGTTAGAGAATGTTAGAGGGTGATCGCAGATGGTGAGAAGGAGTTGAATAGGAAAGTTATCATCATAGATAGCATCAAAGTGCCAGAGGAGGAGATAGTCGACCAGTTCCTTGACAAAGTGATAGTCCACGATGGCTTGGAGTAGTTAGTTAGTTAGATCCTGCAGTTATTCCCAAGGATGGAGTTAGAAGTAGCAGTTAACTCGACATCAGTCTTGAGTTTTAATTGTTGATTTTATGCACGCTTATCTCATCCTCAGAGATATCTTTGGAGGAGTTTATACTTTCAATTAGGATCACTTAACTAATGTTAGTTATCAGTTAACTTTCATTTCAATAAGGACGTGCATGTTGCACATGTCTAGTTTAGTTTAGTTTTGTTTCAGTTAACTAATGGTAGTTTTTCTAGTTAATTGTATAGTTTCATTTATTTAGGTTTAACAATAAACTCTTGCATGCTTGCAAGACTCATGTTAACTCAAGGTGATTTTAGGGTTCCCTACACCTTGGAGTTCTATAAATAAGAGCGTCCTTGCTCGTTTGTAATTAACTTTTACTCGCAAAGCATGCATGTTGAGCAACCCTACCTATAGTATCACTAGTTAATATCTATTCAAATTGTAATTAGGAACTTTTGGACATGATAGAATACATGTTGAGCAACCTTACATGTAGTATTGCTATTTTGTATCTATCCAAGAACTTTTATTATGATAATAAATAGCTGAGCCGCCTTACCTAAATGTTATTATTATTGTACTTGTTCACCTTAAATTAAATATAATTGTTGGTTTGATCATTTATTGCACGCGTGTCTCGTCTATACAATTTGTTGTCCCAGTTATTATTTCATTTTGTGATTAATAGGCTTTGTTTCATATCTACACCTAGGATAAGTGTCGTCATCTCCTTGGGAATTTAGAAGTAAGGCTTAGCATGTGTTGTCGTGATCAATAATCTTTGTTTTATATCTACACCTCGGATAGGTGTTGTCACCTCCTTGGGAATTTAGAAGTGAAGATTTTCATTTGATGTTGTTGCCAATAATCTTTCTTTCAACTTACGCCTCAGATAGGTGTCATCATCTCCTTGGAAATCCTGGCCTAAAGATTATCATATAACCAATTCCCTACTCCTAAGTCCTCATGCTTTGCTTCTTGAGAAAATAGGATAGTTTAGCATTTTCCTAGTTGTAGTTAGAGATCTTCAAAATTGGAGAAAATACTTAGCTACAATGTATTAGGTTTTCTTAACCTTGTGCCTCTTCTAGTTGAGTAAAAAAGATAGGATTTAGATCATTGACTTTTTCACACATATCAGCACAAGCGAGAGATTCCCCTCCTAATTTGAAGAGTAGTAGTACACATTGTGCATAGCTTTTCGTTGCCAATCTGCACTCTAGAGGTGCAAATTGTAATGCCAACAAAAGGATTATTTCTCTTTACTATTTTTTTCATTTTTTCATTTTTTTGGGGAATTATGGATTGTTGGAATAAGGTGGAGGGGATAGATGGATGGGGATGGAGGATAATAAGTTTGAATGAAGGTATTGGGAGGATAGTGAATAGGTAGAAGGACTTGAGCATTTTGTTTTTGTAGTGTAGGATTGCATACCCTTGCATTTTCACACTTGTTTGGGCCCACCTTGCTTTGTTTATCCCTATTTATGTCTTAATTGGTCCTATTTTTCATCCATAAGCCTAATGAACTATATATTTTTTTGGCTATCCCGACAAACATCAAATGACAAATGATAATTTAATGATTCTTATGGAGTGTCCCTGATTTCTGGGTCAAGACTAAGATGCCACCTAGGGCGTCTTTGTCCCCCAAAGGTCTTAGGACCCTTATTTCAAGTACATGCCTTAAAGTGGCCCCTTTTTGGAGTCTGTGCCCCTAGTTTCATGCCTTGGGATTAAGACACCACCTAGGGCATCTTAGTCCCCCTTAAGGTATTTTTTGAGATTTAATTTCAAATTCTGGTAGGTTTTAGCCTCCTTTTAATTAATGAATTCATATGTTAGCTTGTTGTGGTATAATTTCGGGATATTAATCATGGATACATATAAATACAAGGTTACTTCTCTCGTATTTTCATAACAAGAAATCTAAGCATATCCAAGCATTCAAGAGCAATTCATCAAGCATTTGGAGCCATCATCAAGATTCAAGCATCATATTAAGGATATTATTGCATCATGTGTGTTTTTGAGCTAACATTTGTGATATAGGGTTTTGATTCAAGTGAGCAATTCAAGTTAAGCATTCAAGCAAGTCAAGATCTAAATTCAATCTAGCTATCTCACACAAGTTTGCAACACCTTATTACAAGGGTTTGGTGAGTTGTAACATTGCATGTTGTTCATTCATCATTTCCCTTTTTTATTCTATTTCATTCCAATGTTTAATTACCAACAAGGGGTTTGACCAAGGCAAACCCTCATTTACTAACAACCAACAAGTTTTTCCTCTCTTGTGCGCTTGTGATTGCATATTTAGGTTGAAGAATTGAAGATCATTTAAAGTGAAAAGTTGCAAAGTCTCATTGCAAAGTTGTCATCTTCACAAAAACTCACCTACAGGCCATATCTAGAAGTTTTAGAACCTGAGATTAGAGAAGAAGGAAGTGCAAACATCAAGCCTTAGGATCACTTTTAGAGATTTCAAAAATTTAGATAAGGACTAAGACAGTAGCAAGGGAATCTTAGTCCTCTAGGTAGAATTTTGCAAAGATTCTTTTGGATCCTTTTTTGACATCCGAAGATTCTACATCTGTCCTGAAAAGCAGCAGTGGGACTAATAAGACAGTAAGGACGTCTTAGTCCTCCATAGCATATTTTGATAACTTCTTTGTATTTCCAGAATCCTTGTCACATTTTCAGACTTCCCAAGTACACATACCCTAACTTGGTGTTGCATAATTTCATCATTTTCATCCATCATTTAGCTTGCATTACTAGGTTTTGTAAGTTAAATGTTAAAGTGTCTTTTCCAAGCTTTTGCTTGGTGGTGAACCCCTCAAAGCTTAAAGAACCCCCTCCTAGGTCTTCCTTGTTGAGAGTTGACTCACCCTTTGGGGTTGATAGTCAATCCAATTAGGGTTCCTAAGACATTAATGAATGACCATTCAAGAAAAGTGGTGTTCTATGACCTAGGTTATAAAGCATCCACTATTTTTCTAGGGTTCAATTTCTATATCAAGGCAAGGGGAGGCCATGAAGGATGGTAGAAACCACATATTTGGAAGGTGCATTTTTCCAAAGTATCATAAAGGATAGGTGGAATATAAAACTTAGATGGTGATTAAAGGGATGTTACAAGGGAGATATGTGGGATAATATGAAGGATAATAAAAGGGGGTGAAGATGGAGGGGTGGTGAAAGGCCATAGGATTTAGGGGAACCAAGATCAGTATTTACATATATCTTTCATTTTTCTAATCGTAGATAGAGATGCATGTTGATGTTTGGGCACACATAAGATTCCACCTTGCAGATTGTTCTCTTGTTGAGCTTTTCATGCAGGGTCGGGTATTCTTCAAGTTGGAAGAATTCTAGGGAAGTGTAAGCTTTGTGGTTGGGCGATAAAGCACTTCAACCATGTTCTCGTCCACCAAAGGAGAAAAGCATCAAAAGGAAACCTTGAATGTTTTCAAGTTACTAGAGGATTATAATGTAACCTTGATGTAAAATTGTAAATTGTATTGACTTTGTGGCCCTATGAGCCAAGTCAACTTGGGTATTGTAATTGACATTGGAAATATATATATATATATATATATATATATATATATATATATATATATATATATATATTATTTATTTTAACTAGACATGTGTTGCTATGATTGAAAATAGCTGCTTAAGTAATGTATTTTTAAAATTAATATTCATAATGTCATTTGCAATAATATATTTAAGTAATAATTAGAATGCGTTATTACACTTTTGTGTGTTGAGTTGGTGTAGTTTTTTTTATTGTAACATGACCCTTTATAATCCACCTTGTTTGGAATGGATTCACATTTCTAATATGAGTAATAGTGGAGGAAATTTCTTTCCTATGTAGGGATGAACATATTCCAAAGAATGCCTTTTGAGGAGGTAGATTTGTTACGTTATCATTCTTAATCAGACTCGTAGATACACCAATTGATATTGTGGCATGTAGTTGTTAGTCTTGTTCTTTGAATAAATAAGTGGGATCACCAACGATATCACAGTGCAAGCATGTGATTTCTAGTTCTAAGATGGCAATCCACCTATATAAGTACAATGAGTAAGTATTATGAACATAAATAAATTTTAAATGATCTGTTAAAGAATACTGATTTATATGCAATTAATTGCTAGTTTTTAGGAAATCAACTAAATGTGTTGGCTCAACTTGACTCAAGCAAATAACATGGAAGCTGTATCTTATGAGTAGAAGTATAGATCCATTTTGGATTTCTTTTGAAATTATGTACTAATTATATTTATTTGGAAGTGTAGCTTTTTTTTATGACCTCCATCAAAAAGATTTATTTTCTATCAAGTTATTGATTCAAGGCCATGCCCAAACTTGGTAGTATCTAATACTTGGAGATGTGGCTACAAGTGTAGGTTTCCATCATTTGTCATCTCGATTAAATTTTCAGTCAATGGAGACATTCTCACGAGGACATAAATTATTTACATAAAAGGTACATCACATCAACAACTATTATATTGTGAACATGTAATCTATACAATTGTACTTTATGACTATATATATCTAACCAATATTAAAGAGATAATTATGTTATTTCAAAGAATGTAACCATGAATAATTTTTTTAAAATTTAGTAGTTTTAGATATGCTATAAAAATTAGTTTATGAACAATACCTTTTAATTCATTTTTATGAGCTTTTGCAACAAGATAATGTTTCATGGAAGTTTAACCTATGCATAATTAAAAAGAAGAAAGAAAGGTATTAAGAAATAGAGGAAAACAAACTAAACAATGTTTTATACAATTTGCAAGTACCACTTAATTTAGTTGGAAAATACATTTACTTTTCTAAACATACGTATAAAAGTGGATTGAAATTAGTGAGTGTAATATGTTCAATTATTATTAAGTTAAAAAATTGTAAGGAATACATGTAAAAGAACAAACAACTATTGATAAGCACCTATATTATTAATTATTGGTGTATGTAAAATAACAATTATAACTTTGACTAGTGGCAACAAGTATATCTATTTGTAGGTATCCATGTCATTGATTGTTAGAGGATAAGTAATTCAAATGTAATGTGGGAAGTAGCTCGTATGTTGGAAGTATATAAATGGAATCACAACATTTCATATGCAAAATAATATTTGCAACTATAATTATTGGTAGATAGTAGATGGTAGAATAGAACTGTACTATTACATTTCTTTAAATAGTTATAAATACGTGTCATTGATTATTGAAGCACAACTTATAGGATGAGAGACAATAGTATTCTATGCATGTAAAACAAAAAGTGTAAATTTAATTAATAGTAGCGACTCTAATCATTTTTAAACACCTATATCACTGATTGTTGGAGAATAAGTAACATAAATATAACATAGGAAGAAACTCTAGAGAACTAATGCCAAATCAAAAGTGTAAAAACAAAGCTATAATATTTTATTTATGTAAAATAACAATTGAAACTACAACTATTCATAGCTAATAGAGGCCATAATACCACTATAATGTAAGGACAATTGCATCATTCATAGTACTCATTAGCACACATTTCTCATAAAGGAGTGCAAAAAGAAGCCAATTTTTTACATGTTGCATGTAACTCATTTAGTGATACTTAACTTGAAAGTCTTACACATCATGTACATATGAACAAGTTGTTTTTGATTGTTGTAGTAGCTCAAGGTAACATAGTGAAATATTACTCACAAAATATTGAATGCTACTTTTAGAAAATCCATTTCAATTGATTGATGGACATGACTTAGTTGGTAGAATGAGGAGGCTATTGCTACTTGGGATCTCAATAGTATTTGTAGGTTGATGAGAATTTATCATTCCTAAATGGAAGGAATTTTATAAAATAGTAATCAATATAATATAATAATTTTGCAATGATTTATAAACTATAATTAACTCTCCCTTTTGAAAAAATAATTTGCTAGAATTCAAACATGAAATGATGCATATAAATTATATCTAATCTTCCTTAAACTAAAAAATTGTGTCAATATAAATGTATACATTTGTGTATAATTTAATTTGTCTACTTCGTGGAAACAAATTTTATCTAATTATTGTTTAATTGAATTGTTCACAATTGTACCTAATTATTTTTACAAAGTAAAGAGAACACGTAAATTTGGTTTAAGTTGCATGTCTTCCACATTTGACTTGCAATATGCTCGACATTCATTGTTTGTGTCTTATGTTCAGTAAAAAGAACTTTAGAGTGTTGAAACATTTGTCGCCTCACGCATGAAAATAAACTTTAACTTGCAACAACCAATATTTTTGTTTAAAAGGTTACAAAAATCTTGTATCGAGTTGAAAATCTAGTAGCACTAGAACCCTGATATTTCTACATCTAATTTTTGTTTATTGCAAATAGATTGAAGCAAAAATTATAGGTAGATTGATTTTGATTCTATATATACAATGCCATTGATTGTCAAAGTATGGTAAAAAATTTCCATGACACTTGTTGGGAAAATTTAAAACTTAGTACCTAAAATGATAGCTTAAAATCTCTTGCTCCATAAATATAAATTGTGAACCCTACATGATATTGTTTCCTAAGAGCATATCTTTCCATGTGATATGAGAGGATAAAGTGAAAAAATTGGCATGCACAAGCAAAAAATAGTGAAAGAGAAATGCTTCTAAAATTTTGTGTAGGAAAAGAATAAGTTGCTCATGCAAGTAATTTGTCTTGCATTTGGTGTAAAATCACTATTCTAAATTTAGAGTGGATTTACACAAGTGTAGTTAGCTTGAATTTCAATTCAATTTCTCATTTATTTTTATTTCTTTTTAAAATCTAGCAATAGGAGAGAAAATAAGTTTTGTAAATAGTCTCTGGAAATTTATAAAATCTTTTATATTTTGTTAAAAATTTAAATTGGGATATCACAAGGGGATGATAGATGGTTTTTTTAAGATGAAAATGTTGAGTTAATTTGATATTATTTTCACCCTTAGAAAATTTAGCATCATATTTTTGGATGATGTATTAATTTGTGGAAATGGGGAAGAAGGAACTGCAAATTTTATTTCTAGAAAGAGGAGACTAATTGTATGGTGAACTCTATATGCTCAATAAAAGGGACATTAGTGCATCAAATTGCTAATAATAGATTTAAAAAAAATTAAAATGGTTTAAGCTTGTAAAACAACTAAAATGTGTAGTTCAACATTTTCATGGTATTATAAAACTTCTTTTCATAATTACCTAATATAGCCTCAACTTTGCAATAATTACCATTGAAAGCAAACAAATTTGATTCTCTAGAGAGAACAAAAAGTTATTTGAGTCGATGGAGAGATAACATAAACCATTTATCATTTTAAAGAAACAATTAATAGAGATTTTATAATACCCTATTCGACAATCCACATAAATATAATTGATCTCAATGGTGAAAGGAAACTATATGGCAAAAATTTCAATGAATAGACAAATGATTATGAATACAAGAGAAAATCATTAACCTCCTTAATTTACTAGCATATAGATTGGGAGACAACAAAATATTAACACAAATTTAATACTATCTCACCGCAATCATCTTAAATAAAAGATCTTGTATGAAATTTATAAAAAAATAGTTTACAAATCACGTCAGTAAAAGTAGAACTTATTTAACTGTCAAAGAGTGTTCACTAGAAGTGCTAAAAAT
>VDFB02154631.1:0-29402 GCA_007258455.2 Sequoia sempervirens | reverse complement strand
AATTAAGAACGAGGAAAGGGCTCGAGCAAGTGGGGTTCTATCTTTAGAACTTGGACATTGGAGGTCATTGGCATAATTATTGCTCCTGAAATGGGCTTTCATTAACAATTGCATGCACATCAGATTTGGAAAACGAGGAGCTTGACTCTTCCTTTTTGACATACCAGAATTTCCTTATGGAAAAAGGAGGAGGAGTGGATTCAAGATTCTGCATGTTCAGATAGTTGGATTGTTGATTCCACCGCATGTATGCCTAACAACAGAATGGTCGAACAACTAGGCTTGGAACTTGTGATATCGAATTTTCTTGTAAGTTTCCAGACGCCTTTTACTAATACACATTTGATTAACCCCGTAGCCATTACATTCATCTTACAACTTAAAGAAACATTAAAAAACTTAGGCAAGGTTTGTTTGAAATATAGTGCATCTTGATATTTCTATTGTCCAACGTTTTATGTTCTGAGTGATGTTTCTCGACGTTGTGAGTTGATAGAAGGAAAATGTCGCGTGTTTTATTCCAAGTACCGTGAAGTATCCTCAACTTGGCAAGAATTTAGAAGCTCATTTTAAATAGCTTATGTTTTTTAATTTTGTGGCGGCTATAGTTAGGATCGGTTTCCTGATCCTCCTCAATCTCAGAATGAGAGAAAATCCCATTGTATACATATACTTGTATCATGCCATATAACCATCTAAACATCTTATGCAATCACGTACTCCCATACTATCCTTGTTGTGACGTTGTTGGGGCATATCGATTATCTATTATGAAGACTTCATGAGGTAGAGTCTTATTCGACACCATTACAATTAACACTCCCATGGCTGGTGAAAGGTTTCAACCTTCTAGTAATGCATGTGGGAAGATATTAACACATATCCATTATCATCTTAAACTGATCTCAGTCGTACCATGTAAACTTTCCCCATATTTGGGAGACAACGACCCCCCTCTCACCATGACCTTCTCAGCTACAGAGAAGGGCTCGAAAACTCTCCCTGAGTTCAACCCTTGACAACATATAGAACGAAAAGAAAGGAAAGCGAATAGATCTAGGATAGAAAACATATCAAGGGGGAAGAGTTTTTTTCTGAGACCTTGAGGTCATTGGTAAATCATGGCGAAGATCCAAGAGGATCAAGGGCGAAGTGGTTTTTGCATGAAAACATTATATTTCACGTTCTTTCTTTTCCTTGGCTGGATGATTGCAATGAAATTGCCACTAAATATTGAAGAGTATTTATACACTAGGAAGAGTATCTATTTCTTGAGATAACTTACCCTCTTGAGTCATCATAAGAATGCATTACGTTTTAAACTTTTGAGTGAAATACGTTGATTTCTTTTGGTAGAGGGTCTAACCCTCGGTTTATTCGATAATCTTACGTTTCTTCTCCCAGCTTGGGTAACCATGCTTTGATTCTTTTTAAACGATATGGCTCCTATTGGTTACAATTATTCTATTCATCTTTCCTATCATTGACTCGATTATAAATAGGTTAGGAACTTAGTAACAGTTTCCACCTTAATTGGGTGCTAACAATAAGAGCCATACTGTACACTCGTGGGTAATGCCTGAGTTGTAAATAAAGTCAGGGTCAACCCCTTCTTAGGCTAGAGATCAAGCGAGGATCTACCTAAATATACTTTAGGTATACCTGGCAAAATACTTCTGTCAAATTGCAAGGTATCTTCTATTGAATCCTTTATCTCTACCGTTATCGGATCTGAGAAGATCCTACACCTTATAAATTTTATCAATATGGGGTTATTCTGGATCTGTTGATGAATCCATTTTAGACAATGGAAAGATACTCTAAAAGATGGAATAAATATACTATCTCTTTTTATTATGACCTAAATACTTCAAATGAATGGTATCTTGGTAATCATTAGTAATAACTAGATAATTCACTGATATTGGTTAGAATAGTCAACAATTGATGATCTTTTACATCAAGAAGGATGAATATGTTGTTCATAAGAAAAGTTCTTAGCTAATGAATAGATGTACACTTACTAACAAAGTTCTATTCCTAGCACTGAATCAACAAGTTGATCTGTTGATATTCATTTGTATACTCTAGTTAACAAAATGATGAACATAAGTCTTTGATTAGATATAGTCAGAAATATGATTTGTAATGCGTGCAATATTTATCTATCACATACTTAAGATCTTGCATAACATGAAGTTAATACTCCCTAGTATTGATGGATTACTAAAATGATTTCATATATTGATCTAATCCATATGAATGCATGAATGACAATCTCAGCTATCGGTTTGTTAGTTGTTAGAAAACTAGTGAAAAAAGTTACCATTAGAGAGGTTGGCTTAGTGCTTTGTGCTAGTTAGCATAGCCTAGACATGTACAACAAATTATAAGTAAATTTGTTTTAGTTACTCCATTATGCATGAACTACATAGTAGTCCAATGGGAAGGTTAACGAAGTGATAGTAGAATTTTAGAAGATATGTGTGAAACTCTCTTAATCCTTGTAGTGTATGCAATAGAAGTGTAAGTGTGGTTCCCTTCTTATTAGATCACATGAATGTTGTATTTTATAGGAATGTGTACACATATTCATACATATATGTATCTATAAATACATACATGTGATACACCTTTCTTAATTAGTTATTTTCAAATTTTTCTATTGATGGAAACAATACATTTCTATGAATTTTGAAATATAAATTTACTAATATTGCTTACACTTGCTCACACATGAGTAAGAAGATGTGATTTTTGGCATTTTATCTTAGAACCTAGTAGAGATCATGTTATTTTGCTTATGATAAATCGATAACCGATTATTAATTATGTACTTTCTTTTTATGCACTTATGAAAGGGATATTGAAATGTTTACTTGCATATAGACTTGCTATCATGTTTGCATACTTGTATTTGCAAAGATTAACCTTGATGTTTTAAGAAATGTTGGACCAAGCAGTGTTGAAGATGAATTAGAAGGTAACCTACATGATTGACTATGTAAGTGCATGAATGTCAAGTATGACAATGTTTGATGAAATCCTTTCTTTTGATTGATCATGATGTGATTATATGTTGATATGACTTGTTTTTGCATATTCCTTTACTCCTATTCAGTATTGCATTGCTAGTTTTCCTCGTAGTGGGTTGGGTATTCTTTGACAGGTTCAAGAATTCCAGGGAAGTGATTCACTTTGTGGTAGGGTAGAAATGCACTCTAACAATGTTCTCGCCCTTGAAGTGGTCGAAGGAGTTTCAGAAGTTGCAAATATCCTATCAGGAAGGCTCAAGTTTAGGTTTGTTGTGTAGTCTTGTTATTGACCAAGAGGTCTATTTTAAGGGAAATTATCCCATATAAATTGCCTTGTAAATGGCACATGTACTCCAAATTATATAATTAATGTAATTCCTTATTTCTATTCTTTTTTCTTGAGCACATGTCATCCTTTTGTGTGTGATGATGTGTAATTGGTGTATTTAAATGTGTTTAAATTTTGGAGATTATTACACCTGGTATGGGAGCTTAAGGTTCAATACTAGGGCCTTGAGTTCACCTTACTTAGTTGTGTCATTCAATTTCATGAACCTCCTAAAGTGATTAGCGCATGATGCATAAGCAAGTTGGTGAGAGTATTCATGTGAAGAGAGTCTTTTATATTTTTTCCACCTGACAGGAAAGGGACGATGTCCCTTGTCTTAGAGTTCTTAGAAGTGAAATCAGTCGCTCTCAAGGTAGTTCCTATGGTACATAAACATGTCATTAGAAATATTGATTTTGATCAATGTTTGAGTTGGTGACATTCTAAAATTTCCATTTTCAAGACCTTTAAAGTCATTATGTATCTTAGAAGGCATTGCTTGGAAATTCTAATAATCAATTGCATACCTTATCCATATGTTGGACCTGTATGGTTGATGCCTTGTCCTTTTGTTTGATAGTTTTTGCCTCATATCTATTGAGCTTTCTAGGGAAACTCTGTTAGATACAAGTTCTGGTCCTCCTTAATGTTAGGACCCCTAACCATATTACCTATGTACTCATGAAGAACCTATATGAGAAGGCATCATGAATGATGTCTTGAAAACTTTCTAAGATGTTCCTTATTACAAAATTAGAACACATCATAAGAGATGATGATGGATTCTTGCATTATTATATTTCCTAATAACTAGAAGGCATATTGAAAGGGTGTGCAACTTATGTTACATTAAAGAAAACTTGCATATTGTTTTGCTTTTAAAAGTTATTTATTCAAAACAACAAAAGAGCATAATTATGCGTGATAAGGGTAAAAACAAAAAGTTGGGTACATGAAGAGGGGAAGTTTCGGCCAAAAAAAATCTCATAGAAAACACGTACACATTATTAAAAAAACGTGTATGCGTTATGCTTCAGGTACTCGAGCCTAAAAAAGTGTGTATGCACTAAAAAATGTGTACACGTTATATAACACATACAAGTCATTTATTTAAAAAAGTAAATACCTTTTAGAAACGCATACACATTTTAAAACGCGTACGTGTTTTGTAACACAAAACATGTACGCATTTTAAAACGCATATGTGTTTTGTAAAACAAAACACATAGGCTTTTCTAAAAAGTATTTATTTTTTTAAATAATCAAGAAAATAAAAAATGCATGTGTTTTGTAATGTGTATGCATTTTGTAATATGTATGCATTTTTAAAAATGCGTACATGTTATTTAAAAATTGAATTCCCAACCCACATGCAGCCTTGGTTTTAGGCTTGGGAAAGGCTTGGCAATTTGAGCCTTAAATTTATGATTCAATGTATAAGCGAAGCATTAAATTTATGAGAAGTTAAGAATGCATGATTCTCATAAATTTTGCACCTATGACTATAGGTTGAATCCTGGGTAACACTTTGTAGCATCTTGGGGAAGATATGTGGGTCCAGTGTGTTTATTTTGCACCTATGACTATAGTTGGATAGCCTATCTTCTATAATAAGACATAGAGGCTAGAAAGGATCCCACCTCATATGTAATCTTCTAATGTGGATTGTGATGAATAAATGACCCTACCTTACCAAGCAAAGGTAACTAAGTTTTAACATATATTGAAGATCATCGAGTCTAAAGACTTTGATATGCTGACCTACATAGGCATTTGGATGTCATCGTATCAGGGTTGTGATAGTGACTTGAGATGCAGATTTTGTAGACCCTTAAGTGGGTAGCTCTTGCATGGCTAAATGAAATTCCATCTCTTGCATAAGATAATGTTTTATTGATGTAGAGTAGGGGTAGAAAACAACCTAACACAAACAAACAACCACTCATCCAAACCGTCAAACATCAATCAGTGGGTTTTCCTTCATTTACCCTCATTTTGCTAGTAGCCTTTCAAAAGGGTGTTTTTTGGCATAACTTCCCAACCAAAACTGATCTCCAAAAGGAAAAATTGTTTCAGATTCTCATTTGGAAATTATTGAGCATATCTCAAAACTAAGGTATGGTTCTTTGTATGGAAGGCTTTAAATTTTGACTATCCTCTTGTTTTGACTAGGCCTAATTGGTCGGTTAGGCTTGATAACACTAGGTATATGCAAGGGAATGACACCAAACAAAGGAAACAACTTGATTTGTAGATTATCAAGAATGTAAAACATCTTAATGGAATGACACAATGATTTCCAACCCTTTCCTAAATAAACAATGTGTAGATTAATCAAAACAACAATGAACCTAGGGTCTTTTAGGGACTGTTTCCTTGAAAAATTAAAAATTTCTAGTGAAGAGAACTTTTTCCCATGATTCCCATGTAAAAATCACAAGACCAAATATTTTAGGGTGATAGAAAGCACCAAGGCAGAATTTCCTACCATTTTTTAGCATTTTTCCATGGAGGAAACTCAAGTTATGGTAGTTTTTTGCAAGTTTGAAACCCTAGGCAGGGTTCAGAATGGTTTTCACCAAAATGCTTATAACTTTTTCAAATCAAAAGAAAATTGAACCAAACCAAAATAAAATGAAAGGTAAGAGTTCCATCTACATCATACAATCATCCTTCCATCCTTACAATTCAATAGGAATTTTTACCACATGAAAGAACAAGATTGTTATAGGAAAAACACAAAAAAAAACCTCTAAATTGATTCCAATTTTCATTCCAATCTCTAAACCCAACCTTTTTATTCAAGATTACAAAGAATTGTACAAATGTACCAACATATTTCAACTTCTTCCAAACCATATTTTGGTTATTTTTCTTAACAAATCCTCAATTACACTTTTGTTTGCAAAAAAGTTGCAAAATTGCTTGACAATGTTGACAACATTTGCATTTTTACTTAACCTTGCACTGAGAGACTACCTAATGACTCAAACTGACTCCAACACACATGAAATGGCCCAATAAGTCCTTATTACATGAAAAAAAAATAAAAAAAATCCAACTTTTGACCCCTTGGAGGCATAAAATGACTTGTGGGTGCCCCTGCACCATACTCCCAGAGGAAAAATAACTCAAGTCCCTCTTGAGTTAAGACCCCAACTACAAAATTCTGCTTGATGGAAGATCTCTGACCCACTAAACATCTAAACCTGCATGTGAACCTACATCATGACCTAAAATAACATCCACTTGTAAAAGATACAAATCAAAAACTAAATCTGCAACCTTGAAATCAATGGCTCTTTTGTTCACAACTGCCCTTTGTTTGCATCCTCCACCTCCAACTTGTAACTAAGCCCTTTCTACTATATAGATGGCATACAATGCAATAAAACCTTACCCCACTTCAATAACTTGCTTCATTTTGAACTTAGGCTTCTCACCCCTCAAGTTTATCATCACAACCAAAGAATCTTGTCCCCTCTCTTTACCTCTAACCAAGAGGATAGCAAACATGGTTTCTTGATCAATGGTAATGCTCTCTTCCAAAATAAGTAAAACATTAGTAACCTCCAATATGGCCTTGTGTAATTCCTGCAATGAATGTCTATATGCTTCACCCTCAATGGAAAATAGAAAATATTGAGTGATTTGTGCCTTGTCAATGCTATCACTGCTCAGATTTGAAAGAGACCCTTGCAGACTCACTAAATAATCCTTTCAACACCTCAACTGTTGGTTCAATAACCTTAGGAAAATATTGAATGGAATATAATATTCCCTTACTCAAAGGAATTTCTCCTATCTTTCCTTCATATGAGTTCAAGGGTTTCAACTCCATAGGAAATACACAAATACATACCATAACTGTGTTTTTCTTCCTTTGTAAGACCTACTTCATCAATCTTCTTCATGGCCTGAGATTGTATCAACTCATGCTTTCTTTCATTGTTCCTCACTTCTTCATTTTGAAAGAATTTATTGGAATCCATGTCCTCAACCTCTTCAAGTGAACATCCCTAGTTTTGATTGGATCTTTCCTTCTTTATCATCATATCATTACCTGCAAACACATACACAAAGGCTTAGTTTCAATAACACAAGTTTTGTTTGTCTCTTTAGATGCTTCTAGCACCCTTCCTTTCAACATATCTTGCAACTCATCCATGCTTGCTATTGTCATGTTTTTCCTTCTCCTCTAAATGATCTTCTTGATAGGCCACTTAACCTTCTTCCTTATGGGCCAATGCCAACCATTTTCCTAGTTTTCTCTCTCAAGAAACTGTTGCATCTCAAGATCCAATATTTTTCCCATTTCTTCCAAGGTGTGCCTCAACTCTATTATCTCTTGCTCAACATTTTTTTTTTTCCTTCTCATCCTTCTTCTTCATCTCACTTTTCTCTTGTTTCTTGCTTGGTAACTCATTACTCTACAAGTCTTCTCAACATTTTTCAATAAATTCTCTTTCACCTTGCTTCTTATCAATATTTTTTCTTATCTTTGTGATACCTCACCTTAGGCCCCTTTCTTTTCCCTTGGCCTAGTCTTTTGGTATCCAAGTTCTTCCTTCAACCTATGAAAAAGACAATACATAAACTCCAAAAACTTCCTTGCACAAATATTTTGGCTCTGATACCAATTTGATGTAGATTAGAGGTAGAAAAAACCTAACACAACCCAAAAACCACTCATCCAAACCCTCAAACATCAATCGGTGGGTTTTCCTTCATTTACCCTCATTTCAATAGTAGCCTTTCAAAAGGGCATTTTTTGGCATAACTTCCCAACCAAAACTGATCTCCAAGAAATAAAACTTGTTTTAGATACCCATTTGGCCATTATTTAACATACCTCAAAGCTAGGGTAGGGTTCTTTGTACAGAAAACTTCAAATTTTGACTATCCTCTTGTTTTGACTAGGACTAATTGGTCAATTAGGCTTGATAATAGTAGGTATATGCAAGGGAATGACACAAAACAGAGGAAAAAACTTGATTTGTGGATTATCATTCATGTAAAACCTCTTAATGGAATGAAACAATGATTTCCAACCCTTCCCTAAACAAAAAATGTGTAGATTTAAAATCAAAACAACAATGAACCTAGAGTCTTTTAGGGACTGTTTCCCTAAAAAATCAAAAATTTCTGGTGAAGATATTTTTTTCCCACATGAAAATCAAAATCCCAAATCTTTTAGGGTGATATAAGGTACCAATAAATAATTTCTTACCAATTTTTAGCATTTTCCCATGGAGGAAACTCGAGTTATGGCATTTTTTTGCAAGTTTGAAACCCTAGGTAGGGTTTAGAACGATTTTCACCAAAATGCTTATAACTTTTGAAAAAAAAAAAAATTTGAACCAAACCAAAAGAAAATAAAAGGTAAGAGTTCCATTTACATCATACAATCATCATTCTATCTACACAATTCAATAGGAATCCATACCATGTGAAAGAACAGGATTGTTACAATAAAAACACATAAAATTTGCTCCAAATTGATTCCAATTTTTATTCCAATCTCTTCCCAACCTTTCTCTTCGAGAATACAAATAATTTTATGCATGTACCAACATATTTCAACCACCTCCAACCACATTTTGGTTATTTGGCTTAACAAATCCTCAATTACACTTTTGTTTGCAAAAAGTTGCAAAATTGCTTAACAATGTTGACAACATTTACATTTTTACCTAACCTTGCACCTAGAGACTCCATAATGACTCAAAATAACTCCAAAACACAATAAATGGCCCAATAAGACCTTATTACATGAAAAACATCAAAACAAAACAAAATTCCAACTTTTGACCCCTTAGAGGGATAAAATGCCCTGTGGGTGCCCTTGCACCGGTTATTGTTTTGAAATCTTAGTATCATAGCATGGCTTGTCTTTAGAACATATAAAAAAAATGATCATATGCTATAAGTCTTGAATTCTATATTTGAATAATTTGATTTTTATCTTTGATATAAATTGAATTCCAAGTCAAACTATGACATTTGGAAACGAATAGGCATATGATGCTATGATAGAAAATAGTTGTGTAGAATTTGTCTTTTATTCATAATGTCAAATAGATGGGCATATTATATTGGATATTCCTAATGTTATATTTTTTGGAGTGAATCTAACTCTTGCGTACAATGTGGAATTCCTCTTCCGCATGTCTTCTTGCATTACATTGAAAAGAAATGTTGAGTATGCAAAAAGAATGGAAGCATGTATTGATGTATGAAACCCTTGCATGAACGTGTGCAACTAGGAATGATTTATTTGTGAATGTCATTATGTTCTCCAACACACCTAAGATGAAAGGTGTTGTGTAGTACTTTACTCCCTCTATGTGATCATCGTGGATACACAGTCATGTGAAGTGTTTCAAATTGATGATTTATTTAACTCCTTTGATGAAAATGTTCATGTGTTTTAAATACCACCTTTTGTACTTTCATTTTTCTTATGATTGGATTACTCACCAATTCCTTGATGATTGATTTTGTGACCCTTGGTTACATTTGATTCACTATTGAAATTGTCAACATTTCCTGACTTACAGTTGAATTTGGTGATTCTCCTCTTTTGAGTTTATTTTTTAATCTTTTGGTGACTATTCCAAATGTTTGACATTGATGGTCCTATATTATGTTAAGTGTTTTAACCTGTCGAGTTCACAGTGAACAATGATAAAATGTAAAGGGAGTAAAATTGTAAAGAACATATAAATCTTGAATTTGTATCATGGTTGAATGTTGTCTTACAATTGTGAAGAGTGGCATGTATGTTGCTATGTATGATGAATGAAATGACATGCATTGTATGATATGCATTGAGAAGACTTAAGTTTTATTAAGTGATTGATATTAATGTATTCTCTCCATTCATGCAAAATGTACTAAAGATCGCCATCTTGAGTATGTTTAAAATAATACAAAAGTACTAGATAGAATGTAGTACATAGATGTATGATGCTACTAGATGGTCTAGAAGGGAGGATACCCCTTGTTAATGCTTTCACAGGCGGGTGCCAGAGAGAGTAGATTTTGCTTTCCCAAAATCTAGTTAAGTTGCATTTTAGGCAGCAAGATCTTGGCCAAGCTATGTAGTCATTACATGGAATGGACTGATTTTATTTACCCTATCCATGTCATTACCTAACATGGAACTTGCATGTACTAATAGTAGATAGAAATGCATGTAGTTGGGTATGAACTTGTCCCCATAACTCAAATTATTTGAGATAGCTAGGTGCTTGTAGGGTCGAAAGAACTCTAGTTAGGAAAATATTCGTGCAAGTATAAACCTCATGAATTTGGTAGAAGACTACCCAAATCATGAAAGCAACTTTGAGTAGTGAGTGTGGAATGATAGTTAGTGACGATTGACAATCAATGACGACTGACTAGCCAAGTGAGGAACTGAGAGTCAAGGTTGATTGATAGTCAGTGACTAGCTATGAATGGATTGATAATCAGAGACTTCACAGATTATGTTTTGCATACCATTACTTATTTGCCACTTGTACAATGCACTATCACTAGTAGGAGTATTGTGCTTTGTGAACATGCTAATATATGAATGATGCATTTGCACACGAGAATATATAACATGTATGCAGATTTTATCTATTGGTTTAATTATTGTTACTTTTGACTCCTATAAATTGACGATCTTGGATTGCAAAAGAGTCTCTATATGAGAAATATTTTGTAAGGATAATATACCTTAGACAATTGGAGACGTGCATAGGTGGTATATGGATGCACAAGAGTATTGTTCATGAAAGAAGGTATTGTGGATGAAATTTTGTACTTTGACTTATATATGATCAAGGTATGATCTAGTGAATGATAATTATATTTCAGAATTGTAGTCTTTTCCTTACAATATTGACTTTCCTATGAGGTGTTAATATTTGCATAAACTAGAAGTAGAACAAGTGTGTGTAAGGAAATATAGGAACTTTGAAGAGGAAACACGAGCAACTTGGCTAACATAATGAACCACCAAGGTATGGTAAGCACAGGTATGTGTTGTGCAATTTTTGTACACACGCCCCACCGAAGGCAGGGACTGTCTTTTTTCTTTTGCATCTCCACATCTTGGCCTTGTCAATTTTCAGGTTTGTTTTTCTTGGGAGGTTATTTTGAGAGTAAGTCTAGATTTGATTTGATGAAGGCAATATTTTGAAGCATCTCGAGGGTGTAGGAGAAATCCACCTATCATGGATTTTGGAAATGGGGATTTTGAAGTGAATTTTCAAGGTCATATGTAAATCTTTTTTGCACCCATGGATAGAGGATGAAAAATTAGATTGGGTTGCTTTCTGAATATTTTGAAAATTCCTTCTAGAAAAAAGTTATGCGGTTTAGGGGACTTTTCCCTGTCATGGATTTCGGAAAATCGTTGTCCTGACAGATTTTCCCAAAGAACAAAAATTCAAAAAACCTTGTCTTGGTAGATTTTCCCGAAGAACTAAACTTCAAAAAATCCTTGTCCTAGTGGATTTTCCCAAATAACCACACTTCAAAAAATCATTGTCCTCAAGGATTCTCCTAAAACCAAATTTGAGGTGAATCTTGGATATCACTTGTAAATCTTTCTTGCACCTATGGATGGACAATGAAAAATTAGGCTCGGTTGCTTTTTGAACTTTTCAAAAATTCCTTCTAGAAAAAAAGTTATGTGCTTTAGGGGATTTTGACTATCATGGATTTAGGAAAATCCTTGTCCTAACGGATTTTCCCGAAGAACTAAACTTAGGAAAATCCTTGTCCTGGTGAATTTTCCAAAATCCATGACAGATCAAAATTCTCGAAATTTCCATTTTCAAAATAATCCAAGACCCATCAAAAATCCCGAAATTTTCCAAAAATGGAATTTTTTTTTCCCAAAATGCATTTTTCCCGAAACTGAAATTTTTTCCAAAATGGATTTTTTCTTGAAATTTTAAAATGTTCCTAAAATGAAAAAAATTGAAATGGAAAAAAATTCAAAAAAAAATCCAAAAATGGAAAATTTTCTTAAAAGGCCAAAATTTTATTCAAGTTTAATTTGGATAATTTTATGGACTGGATTTTTTAACATGTGAGCTACTAATGATGATATCTTTTTATCAGGATTAAATAAATCAAAGGGGGGCTTGCATATGGATTCATGCCGAGAGGAAAATTTGGAAAAGATTGTAACTGAATATAAGGTGTAGCCTCAAGATTTAATGTTGATTTACATATGAATCCATACCATAGCTTGTCTACAGCTGGAGGACATATTTCAAACATGAAGAGACATGTGATGATGCTTTTGTTCTCTAATGGGATTTTTAATCAATGTCTAGGGGGAAAGTTGTTTTTTTTTGCATTGTTCTTGGTTGTAATAGAATTATGCTCATTGGATGATGATGTACCAAGAATTTCCAAACTTAGTTAATACAATTGGGTTGTTGATTTGGAAAACTTTGTGTTCAACTTCAATAGTTTTATGGTTTCTTGTTCTTGATTCTCATTGTTAGATGTTAAATTTTAGTTCTTTTGCAATAATGGTGAAGTGTTAATGATGTTGATCGATCTCTTGCTCATACTTTTAGCAATTTGTTGATTGTAAGTCGTGTAAATTTAGTCTGAGCCATATATTGTGCTAAGTTCAAGTGTGGATGCTTGTTTACATTGTGTCAGTAATTGGGTATGTGGATGAATGTTCATAGTCTAAAAATATTTTGATTTCCTTAGAAGATTGCACCATTTTTGTGTAGTTGTAGGCTTGTCCTTAATCAAGTAGGAATTAGTTTTATTGGGGACCTTTCCATTTGAAAAATTCATCATTATTGTGATTGATCTTAGGAATTACTTTAGATCTCTGAACCCTTTTCTCTTTTGATCTTTCTTTTAATATTTGGGTTAGTTTAGGATTGAAATTATTACCACATTGCTATATTTGATGATAAGTGTACTTCCAACATTGTTAATTTGTAAGGCCCCTTGTGATTACCAACATTTTTACATTTCCATTGAGATGCTTGTTGCATTATCAAGACCTGACATTAGAGACCATGGGGTTATTTCTTAAGGCTTGCTGACAGAAATTTACATTTCAAGAGAGATAGAGTACATGTATTTTGTTTGAGTTGTTGCAGTGCTAAAAACACCATCAACAATATGTATGTGTGTGAATATGAATATGAAAATATGGAATTTTGCAAAAATTGTTACTATTGTTTAAGTATTGAGATGATTACATCTTAATTGGATAAGAAGAAATGTTAAGAATAATTCCTTATTTTCATTTTGATCTTGGGTACTAACATGGACTAAAGTGCTATGTTGTTTCCATGAATGCCATAGAAGGATCATCACGATTTTGAGGGAGAGAACATTGTTGGAGAAGAGGTAAACTAGTTTTGTAAAGTTGAAAGGTAGTAATGGAATACACACACATAATTAGAAAGTGATGCATGAATGCTTTGTCACTGAGTGTGATTCTCTTATTCCAAACGAGCATGCTTTCCTTATCTTGAATGTGCATGGATGCACAAAAATTTGAATGCATTTAGTTGATAAAAATGCATATCATGTTTTGTATGAGTTTTGATGACCATGTCTTATATGAGTTTGGACATAATGATACAGTTTTTATAATATATCAAGACAATGTCTCTTCCAAGGGGGGAAGGATGTCATATCCCATTTTCTTGAATAAACAAAAAAATATGTAAATAATAAAGGAAAGAATAAATTAAATAAATAAATAAATTTTATTGAGAATTCTTAATCGGGGATACTTTAAATCATTGGAACCTTGTGTAGGAATTTTATATGAGAATTGTTCTTATCTTCTCAACTATCTATAAAAAAAAAAAAAAACCTAAAACTAAAACTAAAATATAAAGAAATGAGAATAAGATTTGGTAGATTTTAGTTAAGGGTATATTTAATATGGAGCGTCTTTTTCTTTAATTCAAAGAAGTGAGAATCATTTGAGAAGATAATGAAAGAGAATAAAAGAATTACTACAAATAATTGTTGCATGCATGCACAATAATTACGGATTACTTTGTATAAAATATTAATTAAGGTAAAAAGAATTAAGAACGAGGAGAGGGATAGACCAAGTGGGGTTCTATCTTTAGAACTTGGACATTGGAGGTCATCGACAATAATTATTGCTCTTGAAATGGGATTTCATTAACAATTGCATGCACATCAGATTTGGAAAATGAGGAACTTAACTCTTCCTTTTTGACACACCGGAATTTCCTTATGGAAAAAGGAGTAGGAGTGGATTCAATATTCTACATGTTCAGATGTTTGGATTGTTGATTCCACCACATGTACGCCTAGCAAGAGAATGGTAGAACAACTGAGCTTGGAACCTATGATATCGAATTTTCTTGTAAGTTTCCAAACGCCTTTTACTAATACACAATTGATTAACCTCGTAGCCATTACATTCATCTTGCAGCTTAAAGAAATATTAAAAAAACTTAGGCGCAAAGTCTGTTTGAAATATAGTTCATCTTTGATATTTATATCGTCCAATGTTCTATGTTCTGAGTGATGTTTCTTGTTGTGAGTTGATAGAAGGAAAATGTCATTTTATTCCCAGTATCGTGAACTATCCTCAACTTGGCAAGAATTTAGAAGCTCATTTGAAATAGCATATGTTTTTAAAATTTTGTGGTGAATGCAATTAGGATTAGTTTCCTAATCCTCCTCAATCTTAGAATGAGAGAAAATCCCATTGTATATATATAATTGTATAATGCCATATAACCATCTAAACATATTATGCAATCGCGTACTCCCATGTTATCCTTGTTGTGACATTGTTGGGGCATATCGATTATCTATTATGAAGATTTCATGAGGTAGAGTCTTATTCAACACCATTGCAATTAACACTGCCATGGCTGGTGAAAGGTTTTGACCTTCTAGTAATTCATGCGGGAAGATATTAACATATATCCAGTATCGTCTTGAATTAAACTCAGTTGCACCACGTAACCTTTCCCCATATTTGGGAGACAACGACCCCCCTCTCACCATGACCTTCTCAGCTACAAAGAAGGGCTCAAAAACTCTTCACGAGTTCAACCCTTGACAACATAAAGAACGAAAAGAAAGGAAAGCGAATAGATATAGGATATAAAATATATCAATATGGAAGATTTTTTTTCTAGACCTTGACGTCACAGGTAAATCATGGTGAAGTTCCAAGAGGAGCAATGGTGAAGTGGTTTTGCACGAAAATAATATGTTTCACGTTCCTTCTTTTCCTTGGCTGGATGATTACAATGAAACTCCCACTAAATATTTAAGAGTAAATACACTAGGAAGAGTATCTATTTCTTGAAAACTTACCCTCTTGATTCATCATAAGAATGCATTACGTTTTAAACTTTTGAGTGAAAGACGTTGAGTTCTTTTTGGTAGAGGGTCTAACCCTTGGTCTATTCGATAATCTTATGTTTCTTCGCCCAGCTTGGGTAACCATGCTTTGATTCTTTTTAAATGATATGGATCTTGTTGGTTACACTTATTCTATTCATCTTTCCTATTATTGACTTGGATACAGATAGATTAGGAACTTAGTAATCATTTCCACCTTAACTAGGTGCTAACAATAAGAGCCTTTTCTAACTGTACACTCGTGGGTAATACCTAAGTTGTAAATAAAGTCAAGGTCAACCCATTTTTAGGCTAGAGATCAAGCAAGGATCTACCTAACTATACTTTACAATACCTGGCAGAATACTTCTCACAAATTCCAAGGTATCTTATATTGAATCCTTATCTCTACCATTATCAGACCTGAGAAGATCCTACACCTTTGATGCAGGAGCATCTAGCAATGTAGGGCAATCTTGCATCACCCAAAAAGAAAGGGTTTGTTCTTTATTTTCTTTAGTTTGTTTGAGTCCCATGATGGCTCTTAAGGGTTGTAAGACATTCAGGCATAAAAAATAGCAAAAAATGGGCACTTACTATTTTTAGTACAAGTCAGTTTAAATGGGCTTGTATGGACGTGAAAATTTACCCCAAGGATCAAAAGTGAAAAACATTTATGGTCATGAAAGAATCACCTCAATACCCTGCACAAATTGGGAGATATTAAAGTTTTTGTCTCGGGAAATTTCTCCAATGTAGCTTCAATTTTAGATATGAAGACTTTAGAGGCCCTAAAATAGCTTGAAAAGTTGATGAATTGACCTACTATGGTTTCATGCACTGTAGAGATATTTGATAGGTTTACAAAGATATGCAATAATAGCAAATTGGACACTCATATCAAAATTTATGGCCTCACAAAGTTGTCCCTCTAAAAAGTGAATTTCATTAAAATTTCTTTCTAGGTGAGAAATCAAATGGAAGGACTTTTGGCACAAAAAAAAAAGGGAAAGTTAAACTTTCTAGAACATTCTACGGCAGTTATTAGATAAAATAAAAATGGTTAAGTGGGGGTTGTAGAAGGTGACTCCATAAGTGTAGATTTTGGGCTCTAAATAATATATTTTCTTTTTAGAGTTTATTTTGTTGTAATGAATCAAGCCCATGAGGCTGTAGCATGCAAGTTTCAATTTGTACTTTTATTATCTGAAAATAATTGGAAGTGGGTTATTGTTCTGTCTCACATCTTTTGTGTTGGTATCTATTGTTGTGATTTGTGTGGTTTTAGGTGGCTTGGCCCTCATCAAGTGGTATCAGAGCAGGAGTTCTTGAGCCTGTAACAGTAGGACCTGTGATTGTGGGTTGAGTTGAACAAGATGCCTCGAAGACTTTCCCATCATAGTAGAGGTAGAGGCCGAGGTGGTGGAGGAAGAGATCCACCTAGAGATGAAATCAGATCCCTTAGAGGACAATTAGAAACCTTGCAACAAGAGGTTCAAAGAAGAGATGTGCGATGAGACAAACATGGCAGTGAAGATGAAACAAAAGAGGAAATGGAAGAGGAAGAGCAGGATCCAATGGATCCTAGAGAAAGAAGATTGTTGCAAGCGATCTCAAGCATTAGGAAGAGACCTAAAATAGAGGTTTCAACTTTCTGTGGAAGCCTAAATCCTGAAGAATTGATCGATTGGATCAATGACATGGATAAATTTTTTCACTTTGAGGACATTGAAGATCCTCACAAAGTGATGTTTGCAAAGAAAAAATTGAAAGTTCATGCCAGTATATGGTGGAAAGAGCTCCAGTTAGAGAGAGGAAGACAAGGGGAAGATAAAATTTCAAGATGAGA
Source organism: Sequoia sempervirens (assembly GCA_007258455.2). NCBI lineage: Eukaryota > Viridiplantae > Streptophyta > Pinopsida > Cupressales > Cupressaceae > Sequoia > Sequoia sempervirens. Next base: position 11,806 of record VDFB02154631.1, on the reverse strand, counting down.
TAGAATGGTGTCAAAATTAAAAAAACAATTTATTCCAGTTGATTATGAATTGGAGTTGCTCAAGAAGATGTAGAGTTTGAGGCAAGGAACAAGGATGGTGAAAGAATACATATATAAATTTCACAAGGTCCTGATTCAGACAGGACATTCTAAGGTGAATAAGGAGAAATTTGGGTTGAATCCTAGCATATAGGAAGAATTGGCACTAGTAAGAATGGCCACCATTGAGAATGCTTATCAATTTTCTCTAAAGGTTGAAGAATGGCTAAACAGAAGGTTTGAGAACAAACAACGAGCTGGAGGTCATGGAGGAAAGACCGGTGGACGATCATAAGGAGGTCAAAATGAAGATCAAAAGAAGGGTGAAGGCTCCAGTAGTAGCCAAAACCAAAAAGGAGACAACACCTACCATCCTCGTCATCAGAATAATGGAGACCAAAGAGGAAGAGGAAGATCCAGACGAGGACCAAGAGGAGGAGGCTTTCGTGGAACCTATTTCCTCTGCAGAGAAGAAGGACATAGAGCCTATGAGTGTCCTCAACATCAAGGAAGGACAAATAGAATACCTAAGGGTAATGCATGAGTTGCACATGTAGATGAAGATGTTGAGTCTTCATATTTTGAGGATGTAGAAATAGGAGAGGTTCTTGTTACTAGAAGGGCATTGCTGAATGAGGAGAAGGAACCAACTCAAAGGAAGAATTTGTTTTGCACCAGATGTAAGTTTAAGGTAAAGTTTACAATGTTATTATTGATGGAGGTAGTACTCATAACCTTGTTTCAGAAGAAATGGTTAGTAAGTTGTGGTTGGAGAGAAGAATGCATCTGAACCCATACTGGATTGTTTGGTTGCAAAAGGACCATAAAGCCTTGGTAAATGAACAATGTCTAGTAAAGTTCAAGATTTTAAATTACTATGATGAGGTATTGTGTGATATTATGCCTATGAATTTTTTTCATATGTTGTTAGAAAGACCGTGATAGTTTGATCGACAAGTAGTACATGATGGACATGCCAACACCTATTCTTTGATAAAGGATAGGGTTCATCATAAGTTGAAGCCCTTGAAAGAGACAAAAGAAAAGGTATGCAGTAATGCAATAATTTGTTTGTTTGATGGAAGAAATTTCCTAGAAGGTATGAGGCATAAGCATTTATGTGTTTTGCATTTATCTATAGAATTGACAAAGAAGATACTATTGAGGTACTTGTAGAGGTTTCAAATTTGTTAAATGAGTTTCAAGCTATTATTTCTAATAATGTACCTAAAATTTTACCTCCAGTAAGAAAGATTAGTCATCAGATGGACTTGATTCCTAGAGCTAGTTTGATGAATAAGGCAGATCAACGTATGACTAGCAAAGAGTGAAGAGGTTATTAGACAAGTGCAAGAGTTGTTGCGGAAGGGATTTATTAGAGAGAGTTTGAGTTCATGTGTAGTACCTACAGTACTAGCACCAAAGAAGGATGGGGAATGGTGGATGTGTGTAGATTCTAGATCCATCAACAAGATCACCATCAAGTATAGGTTTCCCTCACCGAGAATGGATGACATTAAGGATTGTTTAAGTGGAGTTGAGTACTTCACGAAGATAGATTTGAAGAGCAGATATCACCAGATCTGGATTAAAGAAGGAGATGAATGGAAGATAGACTTTAAAAACAAGGAGAGCTTGTACGAGTGGTTAGTCATTCCTTTTGGGCTAACCAATGCACCGAGCACATTTATGTGGCTTATGAATGAGGTATTGAAAGAATGTTTAGGAAAAAAAATTGTTTATTTGGTTGATATTTTTATTTTAAGCAAGAGATTAGGGGAGCACTTGATGTATATACGAATATTTTTTGAGAAGGTAAGGGAGGAGAAGTTGCTAATTAATTTGAAGAAATGTAGTTTTGTGAAGAGAGAGTTGGTGCATCTTGGATATATTGTCTTAGTAGAGGGTCTTAAAATGGATCCAGAGAAGGTGTGAGCTAACATTGAATGGCATACCCCAAGGAATGTTATAGAGGTAAGATCATTTCATGGTCTAGCAAATTTTTACAAAAACATTATTAAGAATTTTAGAAGTATTTGTGACCCTCTAACTAAAGCGATCAAAGGGGATAGAAAAGAGTTTAAGTGGACCACATAAGCAGCCAAATTTTTTGATATGTTGAAGAAGAAAGTTATAGAGTAACATGTTTTGGCACTTTTATATTTCAATAAGGTCTTTCAGGTATATTGTGATGCTAGTGCCATTGCCATAGGAGTTGTTTTGAGTCAAGAAGGTAAGCCTATTGCCTATTTTAGTTAGAAGTTGAATGATTCTAAGAAGAAATATTCTATCTATGATCAGGATTTTTATGCTATTGTTCAAGCTTTGAAGAAATGGACACTATTTGTTGCCAAAAGAATTTTTTATATACTGACCACCAGGCTTTGCAGTATCTCAATAGTCAAGGAAAGTTAAATCAAAGGCACTTAAAGTGGGTTGAGTTTTTGCAGAGTTATACCTTTGTTTTGAAGCATAGGAGTGGAAGGTCAAATGGAGTTGCAAATGCCTTGAGTAGAAGGAAAAATTTGTTGATAGAAATGAATATAGAGGTTGTTGGGTTCAATGAACTCAAGAGTTTGTATCTTGAAGATCTAGACTTTGTAGAAGCTTGGAAAGCTTGTTTGGAACCTGTTACATTGGATAGGACAAGATGGTTGGATTTATTAATCTAAGATGAGATGTTGTTTAGAGGAATCCAATTGTGCATTCCAAGGAGTTCTATAACAGAGAATCTAATCAAGGAGAAGCATAGTGGGGGATTGGCTGGACATTTTGGTCAAGATAAGACCATTGTTCTTGTCAATGAGAATTTTTATTGAACACAGTTACAACAAGATGTGAAGAAGTTTGTACAAAGTTTCAAAGTATGTCAAATGGAAAAAGGAAGAAGTCAGACTACTGGATTATATCAACCATTACCTATACTTGAGAGGCCATGGGAGGATATTAGCATGGATTTTGTTCTTGGCTTGCTAAGGACACAAAGAGGGCATGATTCCATATTTGTAGTGGTGGATATATTTTAAAAGATGGCACATTTCATTTTGTTTCATAAGACTATTGATGCTCATGTTGCAGAGTTGTTTTTTAGAGAGGTGGTGAGACTACATGGTCTACCAAAGAGTATATTTTTAGTCAGACATACCAATTTTTTTTGTTATTTATGAAGGACATTATGAAAGAAGATGAAGACATATTTTAAGTTTAGTTCTGCACACCATCCACAAACTAATGGACAAACATAGGTGGTGAATAGGAGTTTGGCTAACCTGCTAAGATGCTTAGTAGGAAATAAGCTAAAGGGATGAGATTTGATTATACCACAGGAATAAATTTCTTATAATAAACCTATCAATAGGAGCACTAGTAAATCACCATTTCAAATTGTGTATGGGAGTAGTCCAAGAAATGCTTTTCAACTAAGAAATATGGATAAGGGGGAGAAGAGTAGTGTTGAGGCTGAAGATTTTGTTGAGCACTTGAAGAATTTGCACAAAGAGGTGAAGAAACATATCAATGAGATGAACTCACAATATAAGGCTTAGGAAAATCAGAAAAAGAGGTATAAGGAGTTCCAAGTAGGAGATGAATTCATGGTTCATTTTCGAAAGGAAAGGTTTCCAGTTGGTACAAACAACAAGTTAAAGATGAAAAATTTTGGACCATGCAAAATCCCGAAGAAGCATGATTCAGGAAATGCTTATGAGGTAGAGTTGCCTAGTGGAATAAACATTTCTCCTATGTTCAACATTGTTGATTTGATAGAGTATCATGAAGGTGATATGGAGGAAGGTCCAATAAAAGAATAGTGGAAAATTCTAGCACCTACTTTAGAGAAGGAAGAGATAGAAGAAATCTTGGATAACCATGTGGGTAGAAACACAAGAAATAGACAATATGCAAAGTACATGGTGAAATGGAGAGGAAGGCCTGTTGAAGATTCATCATGGTTGTCTGAGGCTAAAGTTAACCATCTTGATTTATCTCTAACTCCTGAGAAGTGACAGGGTCACTTTTCAAATTACCCTAGGTATATGATGCAAGAGCATCCAATGGTGTAGGGAAATCTTGCATCACCCAAAAAAAATTATTTTGTTTATTTTCTTTTGTTGTTTTGAATCTCATGATGGCACTTAAAGGGTGTAAGACAATCAGGCATCAAAAATAGTGAAAAATGGGCACTTACTATTTTTATTAAGTCAACTTAAACATGCTCATATGGATGTGAAAATTTACCCCAAGGAACATAACTGAAAAAATTTTCAATCATGAAAGAATCACGTCAATACCCTACATGGTTTTGGAGATATTAAAGTTTTCATCCTGAGAAATTTCTCTAATGTAGATTCAATTTTAGATATGAATACTTTAGAGGCCCTAAAATAGCTTAAAAAGTTGACGAACTGACCTATGGTGGGTTCCCACATTGTAGAGCTCTTCAAGAGTTTTCTAATGATATGAAATAATAGAAAATCAAACAGGATCAAAGTTATGGCCTCATGAAGTTGCCCTCTAAAAAGTGAATTTTATTAAAATTTCTTCCTAGGTCAGAAATAAAATGGCGGGAATTTTGGCACCAAAACAAAAGGGAAAGTTGAGCTTTCTAAAACATTCTAGGGAAGTTATTGGGTAAAATAAAAAGGGTTAAGTGGGGGTAAAAGCACAAAGTTGTGTCACACTTTTAGCCAACTTATCAACACAATTGAATTTAAGTATTTCTAACTAAAAATCAATTTTGGTCAAATATATGATCTAGTAAGATTCATTCTAGCTAAGTTAGATATGCTTCACAACTTTTCAACTAAAATTGTTGGCTAAAAATATATGGAGCACCACTTTGAGTCAATTTACCAAAAAAAAATTATTTGAAAATTGAAGTTTCAATAACTCTAATGTAAATAACATTTTTTTAAAAATATAAAAATACCCTTTTGTAGATCCATAAGTGTAGTTTTCAAAAATATATTATTTTAATAGTTTAATTATTTTTTATATTTTATTTTTATTTTTACTAAAAGTAGGTTATCAACACAAAATATTAGGTTGATTACTATGCCAAGGAAAAATACTAAAACTTATTAAAAAAAAAAATGATGCACTAAATAAAAGAATCTATTATCAAGATGGTATAATTATTTCCATTTTAGATAAATATTTAATATAAAAGTTGATGTTGAATGGAAAATATGTTTTAATAAACATATTTAATTTTATTTAAAAATATATTTATCAAAATTGGAAAAAATATATCCATGCACTAAAATTTCAAGTTATAAATACACACAAAAATTTGAAAAAAAAAAGTAAAATTTACTATAAAAAGTTTGACGTCCCATGCAACTTCATTTTTCAACATTTTATCAGCAATTAAATTATAGTTTTAATTTATTAAAAACTAGTTTTAAATAATTTTTTAAATTTTTTAAAAAAATACAAACATAAAATATAATAAAAAATAAATATTTTACTAGTTTACACCATTTCAAAATTCAAAACATATATGCCACTTTTTAGTGATTCAAGTTTAAAAATTGGATCAGTGTTGGCTGTTTCCTTTATAAAGTGTGACACAGCTTTGTGCTTTTACCCTGGAGGTTGTACAAGGTGACTCCAATAGTGCAGATTTTGGGCTCAAAATAATATATTTTCTTTTAAGAGTTGATTTTGTTGTAATGAATCAAGCCCAAGAAGCTATAGCATATAATTTTTGAAAATGTAATTTCTTTATCTGAAAATAATTGGAAGTGGGTTATTTTTATAGCTCACATCTTTTTTGTTGGTATCTATTATTGTGATTTGTGTGTTTTCGGGTGGCTTGGCCCTCATCAACATTATAAATTTTATCAATATGTGGTATCTTCTGGAACAATAGATGAATCCATTTTCGACTATAGCAAGATACTCTGAAAGATGGAATATATACTATCTCTTGTTATTATGTCCTAAATACCTCAAATGAATGGTATCTTGGTAATCATTAGTAATAGATAGATAATTCATTGATATTCATTAGAAAAGCCAAAAATTGAGGATCTTTTACATCAAGAAGGAAATAAATGTGTTGTTGATAAGAAAAGTTCTTAGCTAATGAATAAATATACACTTACTAACAAAGTTCTATTTGTAGCACTGAATCTACAAGTTAAAATGTTCATATTCATTTGTATACTCTAGTTAACAAAATGATGAACATATGTCTTTGATTAGATATAGTCATAAATATGATTTGTAATGTGTGCAACATTTATCTAAAAGATACTTAGGATCTTGCATAGCATGAGGTTGATACTCTCTAGTATTGAAAAATTTCTTAAATGATTTCATATATTGATCTAATCCATATGACTGCATGAATGACAATCTCAGTTAATGATTTGTTAGTTGTTAGAAAACTAGTGAAAGAAGTCACCATTAGAGAGATTGGCTTAGTGACTTGTGCTAGTTAGCATAGCCTAGATGTGTAGAATAGATTATAAGTAAACTCTTTTTACTTTACTCCATTATGCATGAACTACATACTAGTCCGACAAGAAAGTTAACAAAGTGATAGTAGGATTTTAGAAGATATGTGTGAAACTCTCTTAATCCTTGTAGTGCATACAACAAAAGTGTGTCATTCCCTTCTTATTAGATCACATGAATATTGTATTTTATAGGAATGTGTACACATATTCATACATATATATGTACCTATAAATACATACATGTGATACACCTTCTTTAATTAGTTGTTTTCAAATTTTTTATTATTAATGGAAACAATAAATTTCTATGAATTTTGAAATATAAATTTAGTCATGTTTCTTACACTTGCTCGCACATGAGTAGGAAGATGTGATTTTTGGAATGTTATCTTAGAACCTAGCAGAGATCATGTTCTTTTGCTTGTGAGAAATTGATAACCAATTATTGCTGATGTACTTTCTTGTTATGCACTTGTGAAAGGAATATTGAAAGGTTTACTTCCATATAGATGTGCTATCATGTTAGCGTACCAGTATTTTCAAAGATTAACCTTGATGTTTTAAGAAATGTTGGACCAAGTAGTGTTGAAGATGAATTAGAATGTAAACTACATGATCGACTATGTATGTGCATAAACTTCAAGTATGATGGTGTTTGATGAAATCCTTACTTTTGATTGATCATGATGTGATTATATTTTTATATGACTTGTTTTCACATATTCCATTACTCTTATTTAGGATTGCATTGCTAGTTTTCCTCGTGCTAGGTCGGGTATTTTTTAATAGATTGAAGAATTATGGGGAAGTGATTCACTTTGTGGTAGGGAAATAATGTGTTCTAACAATGTTATCACCCTCGAAGTGGTCGAAGGCATTTCAAAAGTTGCAAAGATCTTGTCAGGAAGGCTCAAGTTTAATTTTGTTGTGTTTTGATGCCAAAATTTAGTAAGGTAACAACCTTTATGGGAAACTCAGTTAATGGTGGGACCAATTGCACTAAACTAAGTGACCTCCAGGTTTTTAAGGAAACCAACTTCTATAATTGGAGTTTTCGAATGGGAAAAAGAAGCAAATATAAAAAGTAAAGATCTAACTAAGGCGATGTGCCAAGATTTAGATATAAGGCACGGTAAATCTATCTTTTGGATGTGATTTAAGGGCTCGTTCAACAATTTGCTATGTCCTAGAATAACATAAATTAAAGATAGAAGCTTGAATAATTCATTCAATAACATAAAATGATTTTCATATGCATTCACTGACAACAAGAGTCAAAGACATCATCTAAACCAACAAACTTATATTAAAATCATAGAAGTTCTACAAATTAACCATTCAAGAAAATAATGGCAACGTATAAAGTTTATCAAATAGCTTAAGAAAACAGAAAGGCCAAACAATGGCATAGTCTGTGAGTCCTTTTACAATAATCTAAAAATAGTGAAAGGCTTGGTGTCTTTCCAAAAAATGTGTATCCTCCAAACTCATTTTATAAAGCAAGAAGTAGAATATATAGGAGAAATTCCCACCGCTTGGCATGCAGTAACAGAAAATATCTTGTATCCTAAGCAATGATGCCTCTAGCAATTATTCACCTTTGGTTGTTGCAACAGAAAAGATTTGACCCATGAATTTGGTCGCTCCCTAACTAGATGCATCCTCTGCGAATGATGGTAGTGGTCCCAGAAAACTCCCATGCAAATAAGTGTCACTTCCCATTGGAAGTAGTTAGAACACATGGAAACATGTCACAACTTGTTGTTTGCTCTTGCCTTCCCTTCGATAGAAACTCCACCAAGGAGACACGTGGTAGATTTTCATAGCTCGTGGTTCATTCCTCCCCTTCTCCATTGAAAGCTTGCATTGGGAAGACAAGTGGAAGCATTCCTTTCCATCGGCACCGACTGTGAGGTCTACCAAAAAGTGTATGTAGATGAAAGCTATGTGGCACGCGGACAAGGCCCAATGAAAAAGTAAAGCGAAGCAATCTTTGAATGCTTGTCGAGTTGACATGTGGAAGCATGGCGGGGGCTGGTTGAAAAGTGAAGGGAAGAATCCCTTCAATGAGTTCCTAGAGGACACATGGAAGCAGCCGATGGTATTCATAAAAAAAGGAGTCGATGATGCTTAAATGATTGAGGAGTGGGCTGGTACTTAGCAAAAATAGAACACCTAAAGGGAGCTCGATGAATTTTATATTCACAACTTTGACGACTACTAAGGGCATTTTTCTTGTGAAACGAAGAACCCAAAACTTTCTCTAGCTTGTAGACTAGAGCCCTCATCCATAGGGCAACAGAGTTAGAGCCTAGAAAGAGCAACCTGTAGAAGCAGCCAATTATCCTCAGATGCTATCAATATGTCATGTAGATTCTCTTGCGCTCTACTTAGATCGAGTATTTCTTTATAAGGAAGTGTCACAGGTAAACTAGCCCCAAACTCAAATTGGAAGAGTAGCTAGGAAATTGGATGAGTGATACCTTCAATATCTGCTATGGTAGGGGGTTGGCTAAAGCTCTAAAAAGCAGATGTGTTCTACTGCTTCTCTTTAATCTTCACCACAATTTGCTTTGTTGTGGCCACCAACTCATCTGCAAGAAACAGGGAGGGAAAGCCCATCTCAATTAGCTAGGAGAAATTTTCCCGCATGTTATCCATAGTCTGGCTCAAAGTGGTTGCACACATGTGAGCTTGGAGGATGGCCTTGTGACAGTGGATAAACCTTTTTTTTTGTTTTGGCGGCATCCTTCCGATCTCTAATCCCTGCCTTTGCTAAGTCTTCATCTGAGACCATGTATAGCTTATTTAGCAAAATTTTTTCCTCAAGAACCCTCTCTGCAATAACCTATGGGAATTTCTCAATTGCTCGACAAAATTCCCTGCCCAAGCTTGTCACCTCTGCCATAAACTGAAGTGTTGACTAAAGGATTAGGAAAAATTCCTTCACCTTTTCCTAGTATGAAACATATATCTATTGGGCCATCGAAAGGAGATCCATCTAGGTAGCAAGGGCTTGGGGAACACTCTTCACAAGACTAATCTCTACATCCATTGATCTGACATCCTATGTCAGTTCTACGATTCTTTTGTTTGTGGCTACAAGTTGTCCCTCTATATTTCTCAATTCTACAGCCCAATTTTCCTCAACCTTGTTTTTGCTCGCTGATTCCTATTGGAGGGAATATTTCATCTACTGGACTTTGTTTTCCAATTCATCCTTTTGGCTCTCAAAGTCTTCATCCTTCTACTATATCTTTTACTCGTATTGAGCACATTGAAGTTCAAACGCTTCACCTTTTTGCTTCATCCCCTGCTCTGCCAGGGCCAACTGGTTTTGATATTCTTGGTTCCTTTGCTATAGTGCATTGACTAGAGTGGGGTCGTAGGATTGGAACTTGGCAAGTTCCTCTTGATGTTTATCCTGCTCTACCTCTGTTGCCTATGTTTTCTCTAGCAAGCGCACAATCTCTACTTAATTCACTTTCTCCTTCACCCCCAAGAAATCTACCCTCTCTTTCACAAACTTCAGCTCCTCTTCCCTCTTCTTTAGTTGGCAACTAGATTTGAGGAATTAAGTGGTTACCACCTGCTGCATTTCTTCCATGAGCTCAACTTTATCCTGTGATCGAGCTATTCTTAGATCAAGTCCCATGGAAAATATGTTGTAATCATCTGGCTACATTTCCCCTTGTGGTTTGAAAATGTTTGAGTACATGGTTGCGAAGTTCAACATCTCTTGAGCTTCATTGTAAATAGTATACACCTTTCACTCTGTTGGCTTCTTGGCATCCTTTTCCTTTCGCTTCTAGACTCTGAGAGCCCACACCTCCTTTGTAACTTTTCCCTGTGCTAGAAATTGATCTAGTGATTGAACTAGCCTACCTACGAAAGGTGCACCGGGAGGAAGTGCGAAAGGGAACGTAAGGGTATCAGTTGATGAGGGCACAGCCCAAGACACAGAAAATAACCCACAAACAAGAGAAATTTTATTATTCAGAAAATGTAGCTTCTTACATGCAGAGGATCTCAATCTCCAAGTTCTACAACACATGCAAGTTACAGAAAGCTACAGAATAACCCTCTCACAATATGCGAGCTTGTCCCCAAAAGCTACCCAAAAAATTAGAAACCTACCCATAAATAGAGCTCCTCTTTAGTTTAGAGCCAAAACAACATTAAAATTTGAGCTTAGATGGTTTGGGGCCAAAAATTACAACTTGAAGTTCAAATTTCAAAAGAACATTGCAATTGTATCTTCTAGAAAGTGCGCCAACTTCCCAGGGCATAACTTTTGATCCGGGCTCTCGATTCACGAACCGTTTGAACAGTTGGAAAGGTCTCAAAGTCAAGAACGTGCTTGAAATTAGCCATGCAATTTTGGCAAGTTTCAAGGCCATTTCGGGAGCTCTAAGTGCCTCAAATCCAACTCGAAAGATTTTCAGGTGCAAATAGGGAAACTAAAACTGCAATATCTTCCAACCCAGGAATAGAAAATAAAAACCGTAAATTAGGAATTTCATTATGACAAAAAGGGTATCCAAAAATGTAAAAACATATAAAAACTAAGAAACTTGAAATTTAACTATTTTTGGGTGATGCAAGATTGCCCATACACCACTGGATGGTCCTGCATCAGACACCCAGGGTAATTTGAGAAGTGGGCCTATCACGTCTCAGACCCCGTCATTGCCTTTATGATTTCTACGAGGAAACCAACAGTCGCAATCATCAAGTAGATAGTTAGGATGAATCTTCCACGTGCCTCATTTCCTCTCACCGATATTCTTCATACCACCCGCTTTCTAGTACCCTCCCAATAATAACTATCTCCATATCAATCTCTCTTCTCCTTTTGAAGTAGGAGCCGTAATCCCACACTATTCCATCATTTAAAATTTCCTGCGCTACACCTTCATGATATTCCTCACAAATAAGAAAACAAGTTGAACACAAGGGAAATACGAACCATCCTAAGTAACTCTTACTCTCATATGCATTCCCCAACGCCTTCTTCGTAAAATTTTACGCACCAAACCTTCACTTCAATTCTGCGCTATATGTTCCTTACTCAGAAACCCTTTCCCTCGCGGACTATCACTTCATCACCAACTGGAAACCTTATGCCTCCTTTTTCGACTCAAGCAGTCTTTATAATCGCATATTCATCTTGTTAATATATTATTTTACCTTCTCATGTATATCCTTGATGTGTGCTGCAAAATCTTCAGCTTCAACACTTATTTTCTTCTCCTGGTCCATCTTCCTCAATTCTGGAGCTGTTCTCGGGCTACCTCCATACA
>VDFB02154630.1:0-11454 GCA_007258455.2 Sequoia sempervirens | reverse complement strand
TTGGATTAGTTAAGTTTGTTAATGGGTAGTTAACGTAATGTCTCTTCCTGTACCCCAAGGGATTTAGGAGTTTAGGATGTATTTGTAATTATGTTAGTTGCAAATGATAACATTGTACTTTTACTTTATGTTTAAAAAAATAAAAAATTGTTGTGTAGTTAGTTGTCCTTTGGGGTTTAAAAGGATTTGGTAAGGTTAAGCAAAATGGAAATGCTAATTAAAGAATCCTATTAGATTTGTAAGGTTTATGTAAACCAATATAGTTTCCCTTTGGCCACTAAAATGTGAGGGAATCACTTTAAAAATTATATTGGTTTCCTAATGTAGGAGCATCCTAGCTGTAAGAGCAATATTGTATCACCTTAAAAAAAAAAAATCATCTTTGTTTGCTTGTTTTCAAGTTTACAATGATTTCCAAACAACCACACAATCACCACAAAGTATGGTTATTATCACAAAGGCATTTCAATTTTCTATACTTAGTCACAAGCATATTAGAGACATTTGTTTCAATCATGTAACAATTATACAAGCTTTGTAGTAACACTTATTTAAATTTTTAAGCTTACTGATCCCAAGGAGGTTCATTGTATGAACTAAATTTAGTTCTAATGTGTATTGTTTGCATATTCCTTCTATAAGGTTCCCATCTACATGCTACTAGGATACATATTTCATCTAGTATCAAGATTTGTGTCATGTTGTGGCTAACATAGAGCATTTATAAGGCTAAAGGCTCACAATATAACCATCACTCATGATCATTTGAAGTTAGTAAAATAATTAGAGATACATAATTAGATGATTATAATGTTTTATAGAAAGAAATATTTGTATTGCACCATTGTTAGGAGTGTTGCCATAATAATGGGTTACACTTTCTGGGACATCCTGATTTTTGCCTAAAATCACATATTTTAAGAAAATATAATGATTTAAGCCTTGAAAGGTTCCATTTAAAGGATTTTAATTAAAGAGGGTTCAATCAAACCCCCTTGGATGGAACCTCGCTAGTTTTAAACCATACCTATAATGGCGTCTCCTCTACACCTATCAAAATGTTGATAAAAAACCACTTTTGATTTACCTTTTGGGGGATCAAATGAATTCATTTAAAATTTATGTTTTGTAAGTATGTAGCCCTTAATATAAGCTTCCCATTAAGTATAATTATAAATATATTTAATTTGATTATTATATTTATTTTTTATTTCTTGTGAATGTAGGTTTTTTAATGAACATCAAGGTCTTTGTTTTGCACATGTGGAAAAATAGTAGATTACCAAAAAAAATTCCAAAAAATATCTATCCTATTGGTATTGATGTCCTTGATCCAACAAAACAACTTGAATTTTGATATATACAAAAAAATTATGCTCCTAATAGTACACCTATCTCTAAATTCTAATTAGTTTGACTTCAAAACTTAATTAAAAAAAAAGTATTCGATAAAACATTATGAAACCATTGCTTAGAGAATTATATAATGTGTAAACATTGATACCCATATATCATTGAAGACCAAGGCCTCATGTTGTAATCTTATTGAAGTGGGTTGTAATGCATTTACTGACTATGATATAGAAAGATCAATTCTATTATTTGTCATTTCATTGAGTTTTATTGTATTTATTTGTGTATTTGGCTACATGGTTTGATAATCCTTGGTTCGACCCTTCAATCATGGCTGCATAAAAATGCTATCATTTTCCCTTAGACCATATACCTACTTGTAATTGTGATACGAATCATATATAGGTTATCACACGTCATCTATAATGTTTAAATATGGATGTATAGGTTGTTGAACATGCCGAAATACTAAGAGGGGGGGTGACTCAGTATACTTTAAATTTCAATCCCAATTAATAACTACTAAAGCTAAGTTATTCCAATTAATCATTCATCTACTTAATCAAAACAAGAAATAAGACAAGCATCCATACAAGAACATAGTTGACACCATATTTACGTGGAAAACCCCATAGGGGAAAGCCACAGTGGGAAATGTTGTTAGGAGCTATTGTCCTAATCCAGCCTCACAAGTAAATGATAGTTACAACTTTGATTTAGGGCTACAACCCAAGGAAGTTATAACTCCCTGTTTATGAAAAATTATTTTACGGCTACAAACAAAGGAAGCTATAACTCCTTGATTGAAAAAAACTAAAATATGACTGACTTTATGGCTTCAACTCATTTATAGTCATCAATTCTACATATTAGATCTGAGGCAGATCTTATCATGCTCTTCTCATACACTTATACATCTTTGAATGCTTCCATCATTCTCTTCTCATCTTTTATCTTCTATATATATCATCCACATGCTTTGCAAATACAAAATAAGTCAGCCGTAGACAAGAAATTATGAAATTTGTAGCATGTTAGCCTACATACCCATTGGCAGTATACAAAAATAATAAAAAATTAATTACATTTCTCCTAGATGAGTCGACATAACCCATACAACATGTTCAATCACTCCATAAACTCTGCTCACACTTGAACTTGTGGCGTACATCTTTAACATGTCTTAGTTGGCCTCAACAAAAGCATATCTTCATAAAATAACTTCAAACAATTGTGTGGTATTGGAAACAAGAAAGATCTTCATGCACTTCAAACCTTAGACACTATGAGATACGTGGAGTGTCCTCATAAACTCATACAATTGAAATACACAACCTTTTGTTGGTGTAAGAAATCAAATATATGTTATGATGAATATTAAGCATCTAGAACCAATTGTATCAAACTGTCACTTTGAAAACTGAACTTACGAAGCACCAAATGACTTGAGCCTTCAATATAGCATACATTAGACATCATTGAGTATGTCCTCAAACCTACTTGACCAAAATGTCACATTCGTAGGAATGTGGAGCATTCCAACAAGTCTCTTAAACCACTTGTCCTATCTTGACATAGTCCTATACTTTGTCACTTCTAACTTTCACTGTAGAAGGAATAATGACATGAAACTTGGATATAACACCTTCACATCTCCGTCAACTTATCTTCAAAACCATAAGACTAAATATTGCTTTGTTGAAGGATGCAAACCAAATACCATGTCTCTGTCTTAGAGTATATACAATGAAAGCCTTAGACACAACTTTTGCAACTTGTCACTAAGTGTAGTATGCCAAATTGGAAAAATATAATTGTAGGTATCCTTAAAACACATTAAGACATGTGTACCCACCTCCCAATCATAAATAGACAACCGCTAACTACAAATCTTCCACAACACTGCAATATTGATCTACACCATTAGATATTTTTGCAAACTAATAATCTTTGGAGCATATACAATCATAAGCATAATTTTGACATCAATAACAATCAAGCTTATCAATCTACAACAACCTCCACCTTTGTCATTGATGGAAAAACCGACTGATGTGCTCCCCCTATGATGCATATTTCTCTCCCCCTTTGACATCAAGGGTAAAGGGTAATATAACTGTCTTTATACATACTTATAGACTCCCCCTTAATCTATACAAATTTTACTCCCTTTGGGATGAAGTCTAATTACTTCATCAACAAAAATATCCTTATATCTACAAAAAATTCTACTTTGTATATATCAACATCAAAAAGAAATATATTTTACATAAAAAACAATCTCAACTCAAATTGACTTGAGCTAGATCAAGCTGTTGTCCCATTGTTTCTTTGCTACAATTAGGGTTTGGACTTGACAAGTCAACATCACTTATGTGTCTTATGCTTCTACCAAAGAAGATGGTGTATGGTATTTCTAAATTACACCATTAGCTTCCACCAGAAGTCTAGTGAGTGAGGCCAATATTAGGCTCGTTACTTCTCTTAATTTCTTTACCTGACCCTTAAACTGCTCCCTTCAATCTTGTAGTTGTTCAATTTGGCAGTGAAGACTCTCCACTTGTGCCCTGATGGCATCATCACTATCTTGCATAGGATCATAAGTTGCAGCCACATTAGTGATCTGCATTTCAATGGCATTTTTATGATCCTTTATACTCTTTGTTGTAGCAGGCCACTTTAGACAGAAAGCATATAGCAGTTTTTCTTCCTCCAAACACTTCTCTAAATGTCCTTGATGCAATATTGTAACTTGGCTAATGCACTGCCACAATTTTTGGAGGAATTTTTCAATCTCTTTTCATTAATATTTTGTTCTTCCTACTTCTCCAAATGAGATGAATAAGTCTCAAAGGACTCCATTAGTTTATTCATCTATTGTGTAGGGGGTAGTGATGAATCCCTTTTCTCTTTTGGTAGTTTCTCTTCCAATATCTTCATTACTTCATCCAATATTTCAACACTCTCTAGCTGTTATCGTAGCAACTCTTGTCTTGTTACAAAGTGGAGTATATCTCCAAGCTTTATAGTACACAAGGGAGACATTCCAGACAAATTTACTTGCTCATCAAATGAAGGAACTTGTTGTAACTATGGAGTCACTACTAGTTGGATTTGCATTTATTGTGCCAAGAACTTCTTAATTGAGTAACCAAAGAGGAATATGATTTCTCTAAGCTTTCTCCTTTATCATCCTTCTCATTTTCCTTCTCCATTTACTTACTGGAAACACCCTGCTCCTCTTGCTGATTTGTACTCACAGGAGGGGGAAAATGATGCAGAGCAGGGGCAACAACTATACAATTAATACCATATTTCACAACAATGGGTTCAAGAAATTCTCAAATTACAAATACAAACATGTTAAGGAAAACTTCTTCACAAGGGTAGATATTTTTCTTCAAGGTAACAAACTACTCAAGGATATACACAACCCTCAATCACCCACACGGACCCTTTGGTCTCCAACATATCAAACTCACTCAACCAACCACTCATAGAGCCCTCACACATCAATCAATTACCTTTCCTTCATAAACTACCCCTTTACCCTAGTAGCCTTTCAAAACTGATTTTTTAGAAATAACTTTCAAGGCAACTAGAGTCTTCAAAATGTAAACACATTTATAGATACCATTTTGGACATTCTTGAACATATCTCAAACTTGCGGCAGGGTTCTTCGTACGGAGTTCCTCTAAAATTGATTGTCCTCTCTCAAATTAGGCCTAAAGGCATGAACAAGCTTGGTAGCAGTAAGGGTTTTGAACCCTAGAGACTATCTTTGCATTCTAATTCCCTAAACACATCACACATAGCCTAAAACACCAATTCCCATTGGTTAGAACAATCTCCAAGAGATTTTCAACAATTACCCTAAGCCTCTAGGGTTTCTAAGCTTGATATATGAAGACACCAACCTACTACAACACCTCCACATGTGCGGGCCTCCACCCCTACTCCTACAAAATTGAAATATTAAAACACATGCCCTAACAATCCATTCCACTGAGTTTGAGGGGTTTTCATTGGTGGAATGGAAAGATATGCATGTTTCTTACTCCCAAGTTACTCTATCTAGGGTTTTAACCAGTTTGGAAATAAATGACTCTAAATTACTCAAATCTTAATGAAAATGAATGAGACCAGATGCCACAAAAAGTAGGTTCAGTAGACCACCATCCCCAATTGGTCTGAGGTCACCGCAGGATCATACAGATCCATACAACTCAATGGAGCAGCAAAGAAACATTGGAATTTGCAGAAAAGATAGAGTTTCTTTATTAATTTCACTTCCAAACTTCCACAACCACCTCATGGTCGATGATACAAGGCCTTTTAAGGAATTTCCAACCATCCCCCAATGGTTACAAACAACTTTTCCAATTACAACTGTTCATCTTCCACTTTGACAACAAAATGTAAAAGTTGCTTTGTGCAACTATGACAACATTGACACTTTTTGCATTGACCCACTACCTTAACACCTAATGGTCCAAACTAGACTCAACACATATAAAATGGTCTTCTTAGACCTTATTACATGAAAACAACTCAAACAAAACAAAACCTCCACTTTTGACCCCCTTTGGGGCATGAAAACCTATGGTGCCCCTACACCAGAAAATTATCAATATTTTGTTCATCTAGAGGCTCCTATGCATTTATGACAACATCAGTTTGCACCTCTTCTAGGATCTTCTTAGAAAATTATTTTGTCTCCTTCTAAATCTTTTTTCTATTATCATCATCCATGCTTATAAGAATGTCTATTATTCACTTTGTGAGAAGCTCTTTAGCTTGCTTCCAAATTATCTTCTCCTTGTTTGTTTGGGAGATAGAGGACCCAACCTTATTCATGGCTTGTTGTCTCAACTTCTCATCTACTTTGATTGCATTTTCTCTTCTTTGTCTCAAATCAAGAGCTAGGATTTTCAGATCCTTTTCACTAATGTCACTAAAGGACGTGTTTTTCTTGAGCATATACACAATGATAGCATTTCGAATGGTCTTTTGATCTTTTGAAGGGACTTTTAGATGGAGCTCTATGGTTTCATTCAATAGACCATGGTTAACAATTCCATTTAAGATGGCTTCAAACTCAAGGGGCTCATATGGAACTGAAGGAGATTGCTCTACTTTCTCCTTTTCTATTTTCTTCACTTTCTTTTTCTATTTAGAGGTACCTTCATCTTCAAATTCTTCCTCTTCTTCCTCTTTGCCTTTTTCTTAAGCCTAGCATGCCTAGCTTTTGTGGCCTTCTTCTATGGTGGATTCTCTGATACAACTCTTCTTCTTGCACCAGTTGATTGTGTAGATCCAAAGGGCTGTGGAGTAGATGTAGCAATAGAAGTGGATCTACCAAACCTTCTTGGTTCTTTGTTGGCTTCCATAGGAACTGATGCAGGAGCATCCTTGGTTCTTGGCAATCTTGCATCAACCAAAAATATTTTCCTTTTAGTTTTGTTCTTTCTCAGTTCATGTTGGTGGATTCATCATCTTTGCTCACTAGACCTTGCGGATCTCTACGTACATCATGGACATGTTCATTTTCCTTATTCCAAGATTTGAGCGAGGTTGGATCATTTTCTGGCAAGTTATCGATTCTGGATTTCATGACAGTTTCTTGAACCGACACCGGAATAGTTTTCAAGCCTAATGGCTAATCTGATCATTCATGGATCATTCCCATGACTTGTAGATCTTAATGGTGTATTTTAAATGTTTCATGGAGTGTCCCCGACCTTCATTATAGGTCCACACTTCGTCTTATGCACTCGTTGATGGAGTAATTCAAATTTGAGGCTGACTTGTTCATGCACCCGTTATATTTTCTTTCATTGGAAAATGTGATGATCTTTGGCCGACACAAATGTTTCCAGAATCGTGGATATAGTATAAAGCTTGTAATTGATCATTAGAATGGGTAGTAGAATAAGTAGTGTTAGTAGTTGATAGATTGTAAGAGCTCAGCTCGCATATAGGAGCATGTTAGAATGTTGCATATTTGATCAAGCCTATGAGTCGAATCTGTACGCCCGGATGTTTTCGACCGAATGTAACTAAGATTTCTATTAATGAGAATGTGTTAATCTACATTTTCCTCCATATTCCATTTTACTTTCATTGTGTTACTCTTGTTGCACGGTCTGGATTGTTCTCTTTGAGGACCCTCCTACCGTGGTTGTACCAAGAACAAATTTAGCTTTAGAGCTCTCTGTAGGGGCATCAAATGTAGACTTTGGAGGAAGACCCCATTTTTTGTGAAGCTCATCTCTATGTTTTTCCACATGCTCCTTTGTATGCTTCTTATACAACTTATCTATTATCTCTTCATATGTGCCAAATCTCTCAATAGTTGTGTCTTTTGGCTTGTTTAGCACGATATCCACATATCCTTGAACATATTCAGGTGCAACCTCATGAGGTAACTTAGGAATCCATGAGGTTCTAGGTTCTATAGCTTCCATGTAACAATGATCCTTTTCCATCATGAATGTTACCTCATTTTTATATTTCTAGACCAAATGAGATGGAATTCTCTCTCTACTTTGCATCTCTATTTGCATATTTTTAAAGAAGCCCTAGTAGAAGGTAGTGTATGCTTGCTTATTTTGAAAACCTCTCATATATGATTTTTGATCTAAGTAGCTATCATAAAGAATTTCTCCTATATTTTCCCTTTAAAACCAGAAAATTCATTCAAGAAAAAGAATGTAAGACAAATAATCAATGAACCAAACCTAAAATCATATATGATTTCTTTTATTCGATTTAGATTTTCCATTAGTTACTCTCTCAACAATTCACAAAGATCAAAATTGGCTCCTTCTTTCACCATCTGATATGTAGTGTGGTTTATGGTAGCTGTGACAAACCCTTCTCTATTTATGAAGTAAATTTTGTAAGCAATCCCTATTGTGGCATAACAGACTCTAGGATTAGTGATATCTTTCACTGTTAGGGTTCTTTTATCAAATTTGGCTTTGATAAGCTCAGTAACCCTCTCATTCTTAATTGAATTCATCATTGGGACTGTTCTGGTGGCACAAAGACTAGTAACAGCCCTAATTACTTCTTTTATTATCATGCAAGGCTTATCTAACCAAATAAATTCCTCATGAATGTGACTTAGGACAATCCTTACCCATTCTTTGTAGTCATAGAAGTCTGGAATTTTTTTCCATATATCTAACTCTTTCGCTGCCACATTTGCATATTCAAGCTTGTATACACCATTATCATCCAGGAGTTCATGTCAAAGCACTTCAAATGATGATGTGTGATCAATTTCATTGAGTGGGGCATGGATATAGATTCTTACATCTTCAAAATATACCACATCCATAAGAACCTTTGAAAATGCACCATCCTTATCAACCTCCATTGCCTTGAACGAAAACTTCTTGTATTTTGGCCTGGTTTTCTCCAAAGCATCTACCAACTGTGAGGTAGACATTGATATTTCTTCTAGAGTCTTAAAACACCATTGCTAGGGTTTGGCACAAAATCACAATGATAGCTTGAAAACCTATTCACTCTTCTTTGCTTCTGAACACAAGTGCTTTTGATTGCAAATCATTCAAATAAACCATAGAAGCCTTCCATTTTCCCTAAATTTTTGCCATTAATGCATTCATATTTGTTAGTAAACATTTTATAGAATACTTTGTGTCATTATAGAGATACTAAGATGCTCAACACACCTCCACAAATCATTCATTTACACTAGAACCTTGATCAATAAGTTTAATCTTGCTCAACAGACCTACACACTAGAGGAATTGATATAATTCAACTTTCATGTTGAAATATTCAACATTTTATCCTTTCTAGGGGGCTAAAGGATTTGCAAATGGTAGCTCCCCCTAAGATAATGCTCTATCTCAGTTTTCCACAAGATCTTGTGTAGAATGCATAAGCATCCAATATCATCCTTCTTCATATTCTCCTAACCTTGCTTCTCTTTCCAAACTTTTTCATTTCCCTTCTTTTGTTGAATTGGGGTTTCTTCCTTCTTCCAATTTTGAATAGGTGGTTTCACAAAACCAATTCTACACAAATTTTCTTTATGCCCAACCTTATTGCAATTGTAGCAAATAATATTATACTCTGGAACAAATTCATTTCTCCTAACTTTAGTTTTGCACTTTGTAGCCTTGTGACCAAAATTGTTGCAAGTGTAACAATATCCATGAAAAGAAATGGCATCATATCTTTGAGGCACAAATGTTTTTCTACCCATGTAGTCATTTCTTATTTCCCTATATCTATAGTTAATAACCTTATGTCCAAATTTCTTGCAAGAAAAACAATAACCTTGAAAATATTGAGTGAACTTGGTAGGTGCATGCTAACTAGCAGGTGGAGGACTTTTGAATCTTTTTTATTTGTGGATTGGGATAAATCCACCTTATTCCTTCTTGCTATTTGTCCTCTTGTCTCGATCTGATCTTGCATTTACAAAGGTTGTCTTCTTAGGTTCTTTAGTGTAGGCTATTTCCTCCTCTATTTCAAACATGCTTTATGCTTTTAAATTCTCATATAGGTTTGTAGATGTACTGATTGTTGGAATTTTACCTTTCTCAAAACCAAGACCGGATTTTTCTTTTGAAGATTTTTGAGAGTTGATTATTTCATCAAGAATGTCAGAACCTCTCTTTAGCTTTAGACCCTTGTCAATTTTTTCTTTTTCTTTATCCAATTCTTTCCTCAAAGAGACAATCTCTTCTTCAAGATTGGAGCATTCAAAAAAATTGTCGTTGAGCTTAGTATTCAAGCAATCTGCAATTCTTTTACCTTCTTTGACTTGAACTTTCAATTTGACAATTGATTTTTCTGATTTTTCAAGTTTATATTGGAGTTCTTCATTCTTTTCTCTTTCTTCATCTAGATCATTTAGAGCAAAAATGAGTTCTCCTTCATAATCCACTGAACACTCTTCTTTATTGAATTTTAATTTCAAATTCATCATCTTCTTTATGGAGTATGTCCTCTTCTTCTTGAGAGCACTTCTTCTTGGGAACTACTTCATTCCCCATATGTTCCAAAGATAAGATCGGCCTTAGCTATTAGGCTATATCATGGAACTTTTTTTTGATACCAATTGTTGAACACACCGAAATACTAAGGGGCGAGTGAATTAGTATACTTCAAATTTCAATCCCATTTAATAACTACTGAAGCTAATTTATTCCAATTAAGCGTTCATCTACTTAATCAAACCAAGAAAGAAGATGAGCATCCACACAAGAACATAGTTTCAATACCAAATTTATGTGGTAAACCCCATAAGAAAAAACCACAGTGAGAAATAATGTAGGAGCTATTGTCCTAATCCAACCTCACAAGTAAATGACAGTTACAATTTTGATTTAGGGCTACAATCTAAGGAAGCTACAACTCCCTAATTATGCAACTTTTTTTTAGGGCTACAACCCAAGGAAGCTACAACTCCCTAATTGAAAATAACTGAAATATGTTTGACTTTATGGCTTCAACCACCAATAGTCATCAATTTTACACATTAGATCTGAAGTAGACCTTATCACACTTTGCTCATACACTTATACATCTTTTTATGCTTCCATCATTCTCTTCTCATATTTGATCTTCTATATATATCTTCCACACTTTGCAAATACAAATTAAGTCGGCCATAGACAAGAAATTATGAAATTTGTTGCATGTCAGCCTACATATCCATTGACGGTATACAAAAATAATAAAACATTACTTACATTCCTCCCAGATGAATTAACATGACCCATACAACATCTTCAATCACTCCATAAACTTTGCTCACACTTGAACTTGTGCACATCATTAACATGCCTTAGTTGGCCTCAACAAAAGTATATCTTCACAAAATAACTTGAAACAATAGTGCGGTATTGGAAATAAGAAATATCTTGACACACTTCAAACCATAGAAATGAGACACATGGAGTGTCCACATAAAATCATACAAATGAAATACACAACCTTTTGTTGGTGTAAGAAATCAAATATATGTTATGAGGAAGATTAAGCATCCAAAACAAACTGTATCAAATTATCACTTTGAAAACTGAACTTACAGAGCATCAAATGACTTGAAACTT
>VDFB02154629.1:0-16455 GCA_007258455.2 Sequoia sempervirens | reverse complement strand
ATATCTCCTTATCCATTCGATAAGAGTCTTCAAATGATCCCTTTTCCAAAACATTGTGAAATCCCTAAATTTGATAGGTACAATGGAAAAATTGATCCCATTGAACATGTGAGGGATTTCCAAAATATGAGTCTAGAATTTGCCTATGACGATACCTACTTAATGCATTTGTTTCCACGAAGTCTAGGTGCACAATCCATGGAGTGGCTTTCCAAGATCACTCTCCCCATCAAAACCTTTGAGGAGTTAATAAATTAGTTTATATCACAATACTCCTACAACATCCAACACCAGATAACAATGCTTGATCTTTGTAAAGTGAAACAAAAAGTAGGAGAATCCTTCACTACGTTTTTGCAAAGGTGGAGAAGGTTATTCACATCATATTCCCGTCCTATTCCTGAAAAGGAAAAGATGGATATCTTCATCAATAGCCTAGATCAAGAATTAAGCTATAGGCTTAACCTTCATTGTCCTCATAACTTTGAAAAATTGATTGAAAACGCAATCACCATTGAAGGGGCCTTGGTTAAATGAGGAGTGATAAAACTTGATAATCCAAGTACATCCAACCAAAACAACAACGATAAAACAAGGTTTTGGAATAGAAATAAAAATGTTTTCAATGATGGTATAGTAGATGCAAATAATCTACGAACAAGACCATCTATCTTTAATCTATCAAGTGCTCCATGAAACAATCAACAAGCAAATACCAACCAACAAGGAAGCAACAATCAACAAGGACAAAACTCCAAGCAAGAAAGCATGACCAATCAAAACACCAAGGATAATCGTGGTAATTTCAATAACAATCTTGGCAATACCCAAACATCAAACCCGTCCAAACCTCCATTCTTTTCAAATCGACAGAATTTTACCACTTTGGGTCAATCTCTTGAGTCTGCTCTCAAAGAGCTTCTTGATAATAAGGTTATCACCTTACCACCACAAAGAGATTATGAGCCACGAGTCAAAACCACCATCATGGAATGACTCGTATTATTGCAATTATCATCAATGTAAAGGTCATAGAATGAATAATTGTCAAGCTTTGCGAAATTTAGTACAAGATTTAATTGACAATGGCACCATTACAATTGAAGGACATCATACCAATGAGGATCATCAAGCATTCAAAGATCCTTTACTGAACTATCAAAAGGGGGAAACATTAGATGCAAAAGCAAAAAGCGTACATAATGTTGAAGACAATATAATCCGTCACATCTATGTTGATGATCAACGAGTTAATGTTATCAAAATCAAGGGAAAACAAGAATATCAATAGGTTAATGTGACCACGAGAGGACAAGAAAAAGTTGTCCTAAAAGGAAGTTCATCTAAGGCAACTATTTCTCCTCCAAGTCATTATAATCTAGTTGATCAATTGCGAAAAACATCTGCTCAAATTTCCATCCTTGAACTTCTCAAAATATCCCCCATACACAAGAATATTTTAGAAGAAGCTCTTGTAAACATAACTGTCGACACTGATCTGGATGTAAACAAATTTCAAGCTATGGTGGGACATTTGTCTTCCCCCACTTGTCTTTCATTTTCCGAAAAAGATGATGCTTCCATGGCACATCCACATAATTCATCGCTCTATCTTGAAGTCATGATCCATAAACACTGAATCAGACGTGTCTTAATAGATGGAGGAGCTAGTTTAAACATTTGTACTTTAAAGTTAATACATGCCTTAGGAATATCAGAAAATTCTATTGATCCACGAAGGAAAATAACTATCAAGGCATATGATGATGAAGAAAGAGCTTCTAAAGGACTAATAATGCTACCTATTAGAGTGGGACCTGTTGTGAAAAATACTTTTTGCCAGGTTCTAGATCGGGATCTTTCCTATAACATACTTTTGGGTCATCCATGGATTCATGATATGCAAGCAGTACCATCAACATATCATCAATGCCTCAAGTTTCCATACGATGGACAAGAAATAACCATACAAGCTGATTACAATAGCACACAAACTTGTTCAAATCTCTGAGAAACTCAAGATGCCTTTGTGCCACATAATAGGGAGGCTCTTGCTATTTCTTCTTCTAATCTACAAGTCCAATTGCAAGAATTGACAAATAATCTTGACACTAAGCTAAATTTTAAAGACAAAGTGGTAGGTGAATATTCACTATCTCTTTCTACCTTACCTCCTTCTTCGAGGTCGCATGGGAAGCCAACCTTATCAAATCAAAAGATTGCAACAACCTCTACATCCCAAGCTTCTGTGCCAATCACAAAGTTTGACGAAAAATTCATTAAAGCCAACACCACTGAAGAAGAAGCTGAAGATAGGGACATCCTAAGTTGGCTATACAAAGATGAAGATGAATCTCTCTTGCACATTAAGTTACCTATAGAACAATATGGTAAGGGGTACGCTATCATGCAGAAAATGGGCTATGAAGGAAATGGTCCTATAGGAAAAAGAAGAGAAGGAATCGTGGAACCAATTCAACCTATTTCAATACATCCAAATGATAAAACATGACTTGGATATGGTAAAGATATAGAAGACTCTACTTCACAACAAGCACAACCAACTCATGAAGGAGGATCAATGTCAGATAAACCTCATGAATCAATTTTCCAATTGCAGAATAGTTCAGATACTGATTCTAATGAATATGAATGGGACACCATTTATAATGATGAATTTTGGAGAGACAAACAAGTTGATACCATACACAAATATGCACCCGTTCTCATACAAGGAGAAGGTTCAAGGCCTCCACTTGATTATGTTTTACAAAGCGATCATGACTCAAGTGAGGATGATTTAGATTTTAACGAGATTGACGATCAACAGGAGAATACCATCATAGACCTTGTCTACCATGAAGATGACAACCACATCATGACTTTGATAGTTCAAGACCTTACCTAACCTAATGATCCTATGCCTTTAGTTTATTTAGAACTTATTGATTGGGACAATGATGCACCTATCCATATCCCTACATTTCATGATGATGAAGACATTATAAATTTCCTCTATTCTTCTAATGAGGAAAACAATTGTTTCATCCAAGAATTTCACACTCACGATTTTGATGAGGGTGTCAAGTCTCTTAGCTGCAAAATAAATGAAATAAAAGATGGATCTATTGGTGAAAACCAAAAAATGGTAGTGGTAGATCACAACAAGAGAAAAATAAAGAGCGAATCTGACAGTGAAAAACTTTCTGAGGCACTGAAGGATGAGAAACTTGACACTCTTCCCAAGCATTATCATGAGAGATCTTCTATTTTGATCGAACTGACAGAATCAATTAACATAAGTACAGTAGAGCAGCCAAAAATCTTGCAAATTGCAGTGTCATTAACAGTTGAAGAAGTCCTGAAATTCATGGAGTTCTTGAAGGAGAATCAAATTAATTTTGCTTGGTTGTATGCTGATATGCCAGGGTTGGATCCTAATCTGATAATGCATCATTTATCTATAAATGCAGGGGCAAAGCCTGTAAAGCAAAAAATCAGAAAAATGCATCCACATGTTGCATTATTGGTCAAAGAGGAATTAAAGAAGCTTCTAGATGTTGGATTCATTCGGACTATTGACTATGGAGAATGGATTTCCAATATTATACCTATTTCAAAGCCAGATGGAAGGATTAGAGTTTGTACAGATTTCAGAGATTTAAACAAAGCTTGTCCCAAAGATGACTTTCCTTTGCCCAACATAGATATGATTGTTGATTTAACTGCTGGCCATGCAATGTATTCATTAATGGATGGATTTTCAGGATACAACCAGATAAAAATTGCACTAGAGGATCAAGATAAAATGACGTTCACATGCCCTTGGGGTACCTATTGCTGGAACATAATACCATTTGGGTTAAAGAATGCCAAAGCCACTTATCAAAGAGAAATGACAACCATTTTTCATGACATGATGCACACATTCATGGAAGACTACGTTGATGATTTACTTGCCAAATATCATACACAAGAAGGGCATCTAGAAATCTTGTCAAAAATATTTACCGGAATGGAGAAGTTCAATGTTCGAGTCAATCCAAAGAAATGTGTCTTCAGCGTTACATCTGGTAAACTCCTAGGATACATTGTTTCAGAAAAGGGCATAGAAGTTGATCCAGAAAAAGTACAAGCTATAATGGACATGCCGCCACCACAAAATATCAATCAACTTCGATCATTGCAAGGGTGACTACAATCCATTAGAAGGTTTATAGCTCAACTGGCAGACAAAAGCTTACCATTTACACATTTATTGCATAAAAATGTCCCATTCAAATGGGAAGATAAATGTGAAACAACATTCAATCAGATCAAGCAATATCTTATGAACCCACCAGTTTTAATTCCACCCATTCCAGGAAAGCCACTCATACTCTATATTTCAGCAACATAAGTATCCTTGGGAGCATTACTAGCACAAGAGGATTCTACAGGCAAAGAAAGGGCCATATACTATATTAGCAGAACTTTAACAAGTCATGAATTAAACTACACTTTCATAGAAAAATCTTGCCTCGCAGTGGTGTTTGCTTCTCAAAAGTTGCGACACTATATGTTGGCTCATACAATTAAGCTGATAACCAAGATTGATCCACTAAAATACCTACTAAGCAAAGCTACTTTAACAGGGAGACTTGCAAAATGGGTAATGATCTTAAGTGAGTTTGACATTCACTATGTAGATCGAAAAGCTATTAAAGGACAGGTCATTGCAGATCAGTTGGCCGAAGCACCTTTACAAGAAGAAAATCCAATGCACATTGAGTTTCCTGATGCAGATGTCTTCACAGCAACAATTCAGAAATCATGGACATTGTACTTCGATGGATCCTACATGCAACAAGGCTCGGGGGAAGGAATTCTTTTTGTCACACTTGAAGGAGATAACATACCAAAATCATATCGATTGATGTTTCCTTGTACAAATAATATAGCTGAATATGAGGCATTGCTTATAGGGATAAAAATAACCTTGGAATGGCGGATTACAGAGCTACAAGTCTATGGTGATTCACAACTTGTCATCAATCAAATCAATGATGATTATCAGACTAAAGATGATAAGTTGCTACCTTACAAGAATATGGTGGATGATTTTAAAAAGTATTTTGTGTCAATCAAGTTTTCACAAATCTCAAGGATTGATAATAAAGCTGCAGATGTAATGGCTACAATTGCTTCCTTGTTACAATTGTCAGAAGGTAAAAAATGGTACAAATTCTTGGTGGAACAATTGTTTTCTCCCGCCTATGATAATCCAGAGACCCAAGTCATATATCATTTAACCGGTTCTGACTCACCTTTATATGGCAAGACTTATACCTATTTAAAAGATAACATCTTACCTCCAGATTTATCCCACAACTAAAAAAGGAATTTCATACGCCAATCATCTCGTTATACCTTGATCGCCGACATCCTTTACCGACGTGGTCTTGATGGTACACTCCTTCGATGTCTTGAACGTGACGAATTTGAAAAATCCTTATAAGAGGTTCATGGTGGTATTTGTGGAACTCATTCAAGTAGTTTGACTTTAGCCAAGAAACTTGTCAGAATGGGATATTACTGGCCTACCATGGAGAAAGATTCTTTTACTTTTGTCAAGAAATTTTCTAAATGTTAGATCCATGGGAATCTTATCTACGCACCGCTATCGTGAGCCTAAACTTTCATCATATATTCTTTTTCTCAAATGGGACTAGACTGCTGGAAAATCATCCTTCATCATCAAATAGGCATAAATTCATTATCACAGCTACATAGTATTTTACAAAATGGATTGAAGTTGTTCCTTTGACGACCGTGACTGGTAAACAAATCTCTTCATTCATTCTGAATTACATCATTTGTAGATATGGAATTCCTAATTCTATCATTACTGATAATGGGAGGCCTTTCAAGAATCAGGATGTGGATGAACTTTGTGAAAGATTTCACATCCAACATAGGTTCTCTACACCTTACTATCCACAAGGTAATGGTTAAGCAAAAGCCTCAAACAAAACAATTTTGAAGATCTTAAAGAAGACAATAAATGATGCCGGTCGTGATTGGCATGTCCAATTAAATCCAGCTTTGTGGGCATATAGAACCAGCATTCGCACACCAACAAGAGCTACACCATATGCCTTGGTCTATGGAGTAGAAGCAATCTTACCACTTGAGGTTGAAATACCTTCACATAGGGTCTCACTCAAGGGATTGATAAATGAAGAGGACTATAGAGTATCTCGCCTGCAAGAGTTAGAACTGTTAGATGAAAGACGTCAACATGCAGCTGACCATTTGAAAGGTTATCAACAAGTTATGTCTCGTAGCTATAATCACAGAGTTAAACCATAGACATTTCAAGTAGGTGACTTAGTCTTAAGAGAAAATCCACGTAATCAGCAAGACAGAGAAAATAAAAGAAAATTTGAACCAAACTGGCTTGGTCCATTTGTCATCATTGCAGTGTACGGTTCTGGGGCATATCAGTTATCTACGTTAGAAGGGGACCTATTTGAAGAGCCGATCAACAACATTCATTTGAAAAAGTTCTATGTCTGAATCATCAAAATTGGAAAAAATCCAAAAAAATTAGAAAAAGTCCTTAAAAAATCCAAAAAAATCATAAAAAGTCCTAAAAAAATCCAAAAAAAAAAAAAGAAAATTCCTAAAAAAGTGCAATAAAAACAAGTGGTGAAAACCTGGCAAACAGGTGCTACTTGTAATCAAAATGGGCTTCTCCATCTATTAGCTTATGTCTTGCATTCACTTTCGCCATCATCTATTCATATTTATCAACTGTACATATCCACATCATATGGCAGGAATCTTTATGTGTCATCATGGCTTGATGAAATTTGTACATATCCTTAATCTTTACGTTGTGTTTACACTGGGGGAAAAAGCTGAAACATAGACTGAACAAGAAAGGGGCAACAAGCTTTTTGAACATCACAAACGGACACAAGCCGGTTTGTCAAAATGCAACAAACATTGACGTATCAAATCAACCACAACATGCTTATTCAATGCCAATGAAAATCGAAACAACATGATCCAAACAAAAATCAAAGCAGAAAATCAATGATGATAACCAACTTGGATGATCTTAATCTGAATAAATGTTTGAAATATTTTAGGCAAGATTTGAATGGTTGTTTGATTTTCTATCATATCTCTGGAGCAATTCAATGATGTACTGAACTAGAAAAGCAAGGAAGGAGTATGATTTTTCTTTGTCTGCTGTTTGCGAGGAAATCATTAGTACTATGCAAATTGGTTGCGAGACATGCTCTACTAAGTATCATTGATGACATTTCGAAATTTGCATAGGAAACAGGTTAACTCTTGTCTGTTTATGCAAGCAATACTCAGGTCATATCAGTTTAATTATACCTAGATGCTTGTATTATCTTGCTCTATCAAAGATCATGAAAGCAATACTCAGGTCATCACTGGTGCTAACATACCCTTTGATGCTTGTATTAACTTTCAACATTTCAATGCTCTATGATGATACAAAAAGCACAATAAGCTCTCCAAATGGCAATATTGTATGAATATCCTGCATGGTTAGTATAGATTGCATTCATGTTAGGATCTGCATTTTGCATTTATAGATTTTCCCAAAAGCTGGCAAAGTATCAAGTGTTTCATATCTTTTTGAATACATGACTGAGTATATTTTGACATTCACAAAAACATCATTTCATACATTTTTCATATATATTTGCATCAGAAAATCACAAAAACAAAGTGTACATCATAATCAAAACATTTATAAGCATTCATAAATTATATCATCCATCATATTCATATAATCATTCATCAATAGATTTTACTCATGCATATATATACATCATAAGCATAAAAATTGAGAAACTATCATATCATAACACATCATGCATATATAGAAAATCCATCCATTCATCATAAATCATCGTTGTATTTCATATATCTCAAAAATGAATGTCAAAATATACAAAGATGTCAATCATATATGATATAACATCATAAAAAATGAGACCATCTCAGGGTGTATACAAATGTCTAAACAGAGTATCACAAAAACATCATGTAAACTGCACTAGGCAGTGCTATCCTCTGATGGTGCTAGTCTGGGACCTGTACCACCTGCAGCTGATGGACCTGCTCCACTTGTCCCTAATGGCCCTCCTGGAGGTAATGGCTGTGTCACACCCTTGCTGGTAGTACAAGAGCGACTATGAGTAGACCATGATTGTGTATAACTCTCCCTCCACTTAGGTGGAACAACATCATGATATCTGGTCCTAGAAAACTTAGCCTCCCAGGTGGCTCTAGTCACCTCTCTCATCATGTCACCAGGCAGGGTACTCGCTGCCACTCTCTGTCGACTATCCGCTAAAGCAATGGCCTGCTCACCCCGCTGTCTAGCTGTATCTCTCTCAGCAGTAACTGAGGCCAACTATCCCTGAAGCTGTGCAATCAAGGTTTGTGCCTGTGCTAACTGACCCTGTAAGCTCTGCACTGTACTCTACAAAGAAGATATCTGACCCGATACCACTGGATCTATTGAAGCAGATGGATCTGTGTGTCTCATTTGCGGTCCACCTCTACCACCTCTCCTACCACCTCTATCACCACCCCTACCACCACCACCCCTACCTCCACCCTCCTCATCATCATCATCTCCCTCTGAATCATCATCACTATCTCCACTCTCATCATCATCCCCTCCCTCTGAATCATCACCCTCTAAAGCTGAATCTCTCTGTCGTCTCTGACCGCCTCTCTGTGGTCTCTGTACAACAATTGGTGCAATAGGCTCATCAGGATCAAACATACGTGGTGCAGGATGCTCTAACACATACTGGCTATACTCTGGCGTTGTCCCTGCGTCAAGGACATCAACTAGATAATCCCACATCACCACTCCTAAACTAGTGAACTCTGCCACCGCTGCCTCATACGAAATCTGTGGACCCCATACTACCAGCTCTGGCTGTCGTCGTGCATAAATGGTAGAACCCATAGGCATACCCTGAATTCGTCCAAACTGTCGACATACTCGTCCAGCAAGAAATCTCTCAATAATCCATGAAGTACGGCCAATAAGGTATCTGGATGTACAGACATAGGGCATCTCCCTCACATCCTCTGGCCATGCCTCACAATCTAAATATGGTCGCCAACATACTGTATCAAGACCATCTAAGAGACGCTGCCAATGATCTAGTTTTCCCAGTCTCGGCTGAGCAATAATATCAGCATATCCCCATCTGTACGATCGACCGATAGGTTGTCGTCCACGAGTCACTGGTCACATAATGGCAAGGTGCTCCCATGCCCATATCTGTAGTAACGAACAACCAACAAAAAAACTCTGGCCTCTACCATATACAATATGATGTAACTCATCATACAAGTGAGCAAGCATGCATGTTCCCCACGTATACCGTGTCCCCTGCATCACCATACTCTCTAGAACCCGACCCCACCCGACTGTGAACCCCTTCGACCTATGGTCGGGGCACAAAACACCTCCAATGAAACCTGCCAGTACAGACGGTAAGGGTGGATATGAATCTGTCATCTCACCCCATGGGATGAAATATCCAACAATCTGATCATCTCTAAAAATCCTCCTCAAAGCATCAGTGCCTCTAGCCTCTCGGCTATCAAAGACCACTATCTCTCCCATCACTGGGATCCTCAAGATGTGATATACGTCCTCAGGGGTCACTGTAATCTCTTCGGTCGGTAAATGAAATGTGTTGGTGTTACTATGCCACTGCTCTGCAAGTGCTGTCAATAAAGCTCTGTTGAGGTGCACCTTAGGCATGTCAAGCAATGAAGTCAATCCACATGCCTTGATCACATCCCAATCTAACTATAATAGATGTGGAATCAAACCCCATGTCTTCAGGAATGTCTCCCGTGACTACAAAACGCCCAATCTCTCCTGTTGCAACATCATCATGACAAAGAAAAATCAATATCAAATCATCATGACTCATCAATTAAATCTGAACATCAAACTATTTGTTTTTCATCATCATGGAAAGTAGATAATCCAAATCACATTTGTTTTTAACAACCTTAGAAGCAAACAAATCCATCAAACTATTTGTTTTTCATTTTCATGAAAGCAAATAATCAAAATCACGTTTGTTTTTAACAACCTTAGAAGCAAACAAATCCATCAAACTATTTGTTTTTCATTTTCATGAAAGCAGATAATCAAAATCACATTTTTTTTTAACAACCTTAGAAGCAAACAAATCCATCAAACTATTTGTTTTTCATTTTCATGAAAGCAGATAATCAAAATCACGTTTGTTTTTAACAACTTAGAAGCAAACTTATCGGTCCTATTTGTTTTTAACAACTTTAAAAGCAAATTTATCTGCTATTATTTGTTTTCCAACAACTTTGGGAACAAATTTATTTATCACAACAACATCCAATCATGGGCACTCTGAAAATGGTCATGGGTGCTACAAAATTCATCATGGGCACTACAAGATCACGGGCGCTACAAAACTAATCATGGGCGCTACAAAATTCATTAAGGGCACTACAAAATGACATGCGCTATGAAAATAATTAAGGGCGCTACAAAAAGTATCATATGCGCTACAGAAACAAATGCGCTATAGAAATTATCAAGGGCGCTATGAAAATTATTAAGGGCGCTAAAACACACTATTTCACAATCAAAACATCGATGAACGTGCAACAAATGAATTTTTTTCCAAAAGCAGGAGTTTCATGGGGTACATACTGGGGGTCCATAGTGTGCTGGCCACTGATCTCATCGGATACGCTCGAAACGGTGCTGGTGAATCGGAAGTGCCATAATTATCTCTCTAGAGCTCAAAATTTACAAATTTTACTAGGATAAAATGGAAAATGACATTTTTTACCTATTTAATGGAAAAATTGGGGCATTTTATCACATTTTAACATAGCAGGGGCAATTTTGATCATCAATTTTTCATTTCACATCTCTCTGGGTCAATTTCTTCACATCATAATTTTCGAACGATGAATCGACATCTTAAAAATCATAAAAAATGAAAAATTCACAAAAAAATTCCAAAAAATCTAAAAATTTCAAAAAAATTCATAAAAATCAAAATCTTATCGATTCATCGTTCGAGGGGGCATATACCTATCAACATTTGACAATCAACATCTAGGGAAAATTTCAAAATTCTTTGAAGCAATGCGTAAAACACATCACTTCAAAGAGGGGCAAAATGTATACACCTAAAAATGGTCACATCACATAGTCTGTAATTAATTAAATATTTTTAAATATTTAATTAAATCTCGAATTCTATCTGATATAAATAAATATAAATAATTTATTTATATTGTTCATTATTTCATTTCGATTAAATAAATAAGTTTATTTAATCATCTTTTCATATTCATTTATTAATTAATTAAATAAACATTACGATTTATTTATATTAATTATCAATAATCTTGGCTTGAATATTTTATTCAAATAAAGATTAAGTATTCTTTTCTTCTAAATTCCATTTACAATTAAATATTCCAAATATTTAATTGATTCTTCTAAAGTCACATTACAATTAAATATTCCAAAATATTTAATTGATTCTCCTAAAGTCTATATGCAAATTAAATATTTTAAATATTTAATTGAGTTTTCTATAGTTCTAAAAATAAATATTTCAAAAATATTTAGTTTCTTCAAACTCACATGAAATTAAATAAATTTATTTATTTATTTATTTAATTTGCATTATCTTCAACAACCGTGAAACAAACTGCCAAAACAAAAAAATTAAATTTCTTTGTTCCTATGCAAGCTTGTTCCCATGGGTTGAAGACAGGCTTCCATTCTTCTCTCCAACCTCTCAACCTCTTCCATCTTCCTCTCAACCTCTCCATCTCTCACCATTCAAACTTACCAGACAACCTCACAACCGTTGATCTTTGACAACCAGGATTTTGCCCGCAAAAAGCTATAAAAATGACTGTTGGGTCTTTGCAATTACAGGGAAGCTTTCAATAGAATAACTATAGCCAAATTGCAATAGCATAAGTCTTTTAGCATTCAAGCATCATAGCATAGCATAGTAGCATAGCATATCATGGCATATCTACTTCATTTCATAGCATCCCCAATTCACAACCCCTATGCATAATCCATAGCCCCTGTGCATATCCGTATCAGTATCTTCCCTCCACCAACATATAGCATAGAGAAGCTCTATCACTTTGCATACTAATTCTACAGATTTCCATTTGAAGAAGCCAAGCTTACACAATCTGAGAGCAACAGCTTCAAACAAATCTCTAGAGATAGAGGAAGATGGAATGCCTCTGAAGAAGCTTCATTTATTTCTTTTGAAATAAATTTAATTAGCTTTCCTTTAGTTTAAAGTTCCATTATTTGTGTTTTGTTTATTTCAATTTGATCATACATATTTAACATACACAATATTAACGAAGCTATAGTCCAAATTTCAGAAGAATTGGAGTAGAATTAAGTGAATTATTGTAGAATTAGGGTTTCTACACAATTTTTTTAGAATCTGAATATCTCACACATCTTGTCGAATTGGAGTCTAATTGTTATTGGTTTTATTAAGACATAGTAAAGGAGATTACAGTAAAAAAATTGGAGGAATTGGAGTAGAAATAAGCAAGTTATTGAAAAATTAAATTTTTCACAATTATCACTCTCCACGCTGCAAATCTGCTTATTTCTTGGAGATTTTTCTAGGTGAGAGTTATTTTGGCCCTAGCAAGTTACAATAAATTTTTTAGAGAATTTAAGTTTCATTTGTGTGATTTACTTCAAAATTAGTGGTTCCCATCATGACAGGGCCTACAACAAGGGGCAAAAAGAATGTTGTCACTCCGGGGAAGACTCCTGATAAGGATGGGGTAACAATAGAGGATATTACTCCTAATGAGGAAATTAGTAAGGTCAAGGAAGAAATTTACTCAATGAAGATGGATATGTGTGACCTAAGAGGTGATATATCAGACATATGAAACATGTTAAGCACCTACATGGCTGAACCAAGAAAGGAGTTCTCAAGCGACCAAGGTGAAAATTCTAGGTTAGCTAACATTGACACAAGCTTTAGTACTCCTATGGGATCTAGGAATTTATTTCCAAAGGTGGATATGCAAAAGTTCTATGGAAAGGATCCTCTAACATAGATAAACCAAATGGAGATTTGTTTTTGAAGTACACCAAATCCCAAATGGACAAAAGGTCACAATGGCTTCCCTATATCTAGAACCAGATCAGTTCATTTGGTATCGTTGGCTTTGCAATCATCGAAGGAAAAAGGGGCTCACTGTCTCATGGTCAATTTTTATGGAGGAACTCCAAGCACTATATAGCAATAGCGTGATAGACAACTTCTTCATCTAACTAGCTAAACTTCAACAAACAAGATTAGTTAAGGATTATATTCAACAATTACAAAATCTATCCTTAAGAGTGGATACAATTACGAAGGAAAAATTGAAGGATTTATTCTTGGGGGGCCTCAAGGATCACATTCAACATGAGGTACGCATGTTTAGCCCTAGCTCCATAAATTAGTCTTTTATCTTAGCACGTAGGGTAGAGGAGAAGTATTTGATTCCTAAGAAGCAAGGGGCTAATGTGACAAGAGAGAAAGGATATTCAACACAACCTACTAGGTTGAATCCACAACAAATTGAGGAGAAAAGAGAAAAAGGGTTGTGTTTCAATTGTGGTAGAAAATACAGTCGAGGACATAAATGTAGTGAAAATAAATTGTTCTATATTGAAAGTCCAAGTGAGGAAGAAGAGGAGGAACCAATACTAGAGGATGAAAGGGAGTCAAATGAGGAATCACATGATTCTCAACCAATCATTTCTTGTCATGCACTCTCAGGTTTTAGTGATCCACAAACTCTTAAGGTGGTGGGGTTCTTAAAGAAGCAAAAGGTAACAGTGTTGATCGACTTAGGTAGTACTCATAATTTCATCAACAAAAAGTTAGCTTCTTGTCTAAATTATTTTATATATCCAGCTGCAGAGTTTTAGGTTTTGATTGTAGATGGTGGTATAGTTAGTTGTTTAGGGAAGTGTCATAGCATTAAATTATCCATGGGATATTATCAACTTGATACCCCAATGTATGCGATATCCATGGGTGCAACAGATATTGTTTTGGGAGTACAATGGTTTACTACATTGGGAACGATTGAGATGAACTTCCAAGAACTATTCATGAGATTTCAATCAGAAGGAAGGGTAGTAGAGCTAAGGGGGTTGAAGGAAAAATCCCCACAAATGGTAAGCTCTCATCAAATGCAAAAGTTTCTTAAGAAAGGAGTGGATGGATTTGTGGCCCAACTATGTTCATTATAAGTCTCTCAATCTAATGCTCCTACTCATCTAGATTTGCAAGCTATATTTGATCATCACTTAGTTGTTCTTGGAGATATCCTAAAGGAATTCCTCCTAAGAGGGATCATGATCATGCCATACAGTTAGTTCTAGGGAGCCAACCACTGAAAATCAGGCCTTACAGGTATCCACACATACAAAAGAGTGATAGAAAAAAATGTTGAGGAGATGCTAGAGGCAAGAATTATCAGGCATAGCCAAAGTGCTTACTCCTCGCCTGTGGTGATGGCACGTAAGAAGGATGATACTTGGCACATGTGTCCAGATTATAGAGTGCTCAACATGTACACCATTAAAGATAAGTTTCCTATTCTAGTCATTGATGATTTGCTAGATGAATTGAATGGAGCTTTGTATTTTACCAAGTTAGATCTTAGATCTGGTTATCACCAAATTCAGATTAAGGAGGAAGATATTTGTAAGAAAACATTTTAGACTCATGAGGGTCATTATGAATTTTTGGTGATGCCATTTGGTCTTACCAATGCACCATCTACATTCCAAAGTTTGATCTTTTTTAAGTTCTTGAGAAAGTTTGTGTTAGTATTCTTTGATGATATATTGATTTATAGCAAGACTTGGGAAGAACATTTGCAACATGTGGATCAAGCATTACAAATACTTGAAGATCATAAACTCTATACTAAGCCATCCAAGTGTGCTTTTGGTCTTAAGGAGGTGGAGTATTTGGGACACATTGTTTCACATGGAGTAAAGGTGGACCCTAACAAAATTAAGGCTATCATGGAATGGCCTATTCCAAAAACCATTAAGAAACTGAGGGGTTTCTTGGGATTGATAGGGTACTATAGAAGATTTGTGAAGAATTATGGTTGTATAGAAACACCTCTCACCACTCTATTGAAGAAGGATTCTTTTCATTGGAATGAGTCTACCAATACAACATTTGAGAGATTGAAGGAGGCTATGTGTCCAACTACAGTGCTTGCCACTCTTGACTTCACCAAGGAATTCATTGTGGAATGTGATGCTTCTAGAAATGGGATAGGAGAAGTGCTCATGCAAGAAGTTCAACCAATTTCTTTTGAGGGTCGTCAATTAAAGGGTAAGAATTAGCTAAAACCTATTTATGAGAAGGAAATGCTATCAATCTTCCATGCAGTTAAACAATGGAGGCCTTATCTATTGGGTAGACACTTCAAGGTTAAGACAGATCATGATAGCCTAAAATATTTTTTGGAACAAAGACTATCTTCTGAAGAGCAACAAAAATGGGTCACTAAGATGTTAGGATATGAGTTTGAGATTGTATATAAGAAAGGGAAATAAAATATTGTAGCAGATGCACTTTCAAGGAAGGATGAGAAAGATGAAGCCTTATTGTGTGCCCTTTCAATATTACAAGAAAATTGGGTGGAGGAAGCCAAAGTAAAGTGTCAAAATGATGTTGCGACAAGTAATCTCATCGAATAATTAAAAAGTGATCATAGTAGTTCAGATAAGTTTTGTTGGAAGGGAGATACTCTTTGGTATAAAGAGCATTTGTATCTTTGCAAGAATTCCACTCTTAAACACAAGATTCTCACAAAGTTGCATGAGTCTCTAGTGGGTGGTCATTCATGATTTTTGAAGACATATCATCGAATCAAGCCATTTTTTTTTGGGAAGGGCTAAAAGGTGATGTTCAAAAATTTGTGGCTGAATGTTTGGTTTGTCAAAGGAATAAAGGGGAGACAATTAAGACACTAGGTCTCTTGCAACCCTTATCTATTCCTAGCCAGTGTTGGAAAGAGGTATCCATGGGCCTCATCACAGGGCTTTTCAAATCTAAAGGTCATAATGTCATCATGGTAGTAGTTGATCACCTCACTAAATATGCACATTTCATTGCATTATCACATCCTTTTACAACAAGTGCAGTGGAAAAATATTTTTGGAGAATATCCAAAAGCTACATGGTACACCTAAGGTTATTGTTAGTGATCATGATCCTATCTTCACTAGTCACTTTTGGAAAGATTTATTCTCATGTCATACTCAATTGGCTTATAGCTCCTTCATACCACCCTCAACTGATG